>JASANA010002987.1:0-14806 GCA_030248095.1 Ptycholaimellus sp. GST1_10
TTTTGGCCTTCTCCAGCTGAGATTGCGAAGATAAAGGCCTTCTTTGCAGCAGATTTCTAGAAAATCCAATTTCTTCAATTCTTCTCATTTTACCAATCGAAACGATAACCTTGGCTTTCAAGGCCTCAGCCTGCTTCTTGGCATTCTCCATCTGAGATTGCGAGATAAAGGCCTTCTTCGCAGCAGATTTCTAGAAAATCCAATCTCACCAATTTTGCTTAATTTTATCATCTGAAACGAGAACATTGGCTTTCAAGGCCTCTCAAGCAGTTCTTTTGTAGCCGAGCAACTCGAGTATCTCCGCTTTGCCCTCAAGACCAGCTCCAAATGATTTTCACAGGGGCTAAAAAATCAGCTGTGAGGATCGCTAACCTCAGCTTTCATCTTCTCCTTCCACTTCTCCAGTTTTCTTCGCAGCTTCTGCGCCCGCTTTTGATAAGGCTCCTTCTCTGCCTCGCTCAGGTCCTTCCAGACTTGGTTCAGCTGTCTCAGACGCTCCACTGGCTCCCGGTTGCCCCGAACCTTCGGCCCCCGCTTCCAGCCGTCCTTCATGTAAAGTCTGAAAGGCCACTTTTAAAGGTTTCAAAGCAGACCAGCACAGAGGCTCCAACTGATAGGCCGCCAGAGTCGTCGGTCGGCGGTACTCAGCCGCGGCTTTGGCCTGGGCAGCCTTGTGCTTGCGCTGAGCTTGCTCTTCCGCTGCCTCCCGCTTGGCCACCTCAAACCATCCCCCCTGCCATTCCTCGTCCCTTTGGTCAAAGAAACCTCGCTAACCTCAGCTTTAAAACTCTCCTGCCACTCCTCCAGTTGCCTGCGCATCTCTTGCGCCCGTTTTTGGTATGACTCCTTCTCCGCCTCGCTCAGAAGCTTCCAGGCTTGGCCCAGCTGTTTCAGACGCTCCACTGCCTCTCCTCCGCCCCGAACCTTCGGCTCCCGCTTCATGCCCTCCTTCATGTAAAGTCTGACAGGCCACTTTTAAAGGCCAATTTTAGCACTGAGGCTCCAACTGATAGGCTGACAAAGTCTTTGGCTGGCCGTAGGCTGCCGCGAATTTGGCCTGAGCAGCCTTGTGCTTGCGCTGAGCAGCCCTGTGCTTGCGCGTGACCGCTGCCGCCTGCTTGGCTGCGGCTCTGTCGGCCACCTCAAACCATTCCACCCTTCCCTTTCACTTTCGCTCAGCCAAACACACCTCAGTAGGCGTGAGAGCGGCCAACTCTTGCCGATACTCCGCCCTAACTAGCGCTGCTGCCGCAGTCAGCTCCTGCACAGAAAGCATTTCAATAGGTGGCTAGGGGCGGGGGTGGGGTCAAAAGAGAGGAGGGGAGAACTATCAGTTGACGGGTTGGAATGGAGGGATGGAAGTAGGAGGTGGTAGAGAGATGCAAGAGTGCAGGATGAAACGGAAACCTGCCTCTGAGCAGGGTCCAGGGAGCGGAACTGGTGGGCGACGAGAGAGAGGCGGTCCTTGTTGCTCAGGCCCTTGAGGCAGTCCTCCCCGGCCTTGGCCTTGAGGAAGAGGGCGAAGGGGTTGGGCGGGCGACGTTTTTCAGGTCCCGGCACTGCAGGCCTTTGCTTCGTCCCGTACCACTTGCAGCCATTGGCGCTCAAAGCACTCATCTGGCCTAGGAGCATTGCTGGCTTTTCGGCCAACCTCAGGCGAAGGAAGGCCAGACGACTGGCCAATAAAGAGGCCTTGATGGCCACCTGCATTGCATCCTAGAATTGGCCTTTGATCCAAGTTTGGCAGGGGAATTGGGCTCAGGAGTGTACAATGAGGAGGGAGGAAGTGCGCAGACGCCTATTGAGATGCCGCCTTCAAACACCTGCTGCGAGAGAATGGGCTGGGCGCACTGTCGACCTTCCCTGCGTGTTTCCAGTGGCGTGTTTATCTTGGCCAATTGTTGGTGGGCTTTTTTCTGCTTACCGGGTGCGTCTTCCAATATCTCCAACCCAATAAAATCTATAGAGTTGAAAATTTTACTGAAAGTAGGCCCAACCGTGTTTAGTTAGAGATTGCTTCAACTAGCCAAACTGGAGAAAATTTCATTTTAGTAAAATCACTAAAAAAAATCAAAATTTCAAAATTTGTATATTTTTTCACTTATGTTTGAGACGAGTCTGACTGCGCTGACGCCCGTTAACTATGCAAAAATGCGAAATGGAGATGGACGAGCTCTTTTAGTATCCTTTTAGTATCCTTCTAGTGTCATTTGTCTAATTCCAATGCCAGCAGCCTTTCATCATCACTCTGCACCCCTCTCTTGGACCACCATATTTCGGATCAAACATAAATGCATCCAATCACTGACACAACCGACAAAACGACATTGACCTGGATGACATGTCTAAACAGCGAAAAAAACTGAATGAGAATCCAGCTATCGGAGGCCACTGAAGCCGCAGGTGAGGTGAACAATGAGCATGGCCAGCTCCACCATGCTGAAAATGGAGCAGCCCAGGAAGAGGCCTGTCAAAGCCGGCGATTGGCAATTCAAAGATTCTCAAAAAGGACGCTCTGATATGCCTAAGCAGCCGCCGAGGCTGTTGAATATGTCGGCGGGCGTCATTGCTCGACTCTCCACGGTGGCCTGGGTGCGCATGCTCTTGAGCATGATGTCCAGCTGGACGATGTTGTTCTCCACGCCCGCCGCGCTCAGTCCCGTCTCCCCCATCACCACCGGCAGGTAGTTCTTGGGCGGGTACTTCGTGCTCGAGCTCTGGGCACAGAGAGAACCATAGGTTGGCCAGAGGAGGAGCATGAGGGGAGGGTACGGTCCAGGTGTAGCTGGACTGGAGGCATTCTGTGGGGCAGACAGTCTCGTCGGAGCAGTTGGTGGAGGACAAGTCTTGCGTGAAGGCATCCACAGTCTACCGTCCTTTCCTCTTTAGCGAGCCCTTTGAGTGTGAGTGAATGGAAAACCTCCTCCATGCAGTGAACGCCTTTGGCATTGCCGTAGCAGATGGCCGTTTCAGCCCAGCCTGGGAGTGGCATGATCTGAAAGAGTGAAGTTTTAGTTGTGAGTTTGATTCTTGGTGAAAGAGGTGAACATTGAGCTCCTCATCGCGCCAGGCTGCTACGTTGTCTTTCAGGTAGCGTTTGGATTTATCGAAATCCACAGGCAAGCCGGGCATTTGGCAGCGGCACCTCTCAAACACACCAGAACTGTGTAGGTGAAAAGAGTGTGAAAGCGCTTGTGTAAGCGAATATTGAACGCTTACTTCAACGCATCGAAAAAAAGCTGAACAAGGAGAGTTCAGAGCATACATCTTTTTACAGACATGTTTAAAAAACGAAGCGATTTCGACCACTTGTGGAAAATGAGGGCAGAATGGAGGACCTTCCAGACGAGGCTGGCGAGACATTCCGCCATGCACACCTCCTTGCTGTAGGGCAGGTCGAAGAGTTTCAGCCTGGCACTGCTGCTGCATCGTCCGCTTATGATCAATGGGAATGAGGACCTTCCAGATGAGGCTGGCGAGACATTCCGCCATGCACACCTCCTTGCTGTAGGGCAGGTCGAAGAGTTTCAGCCTGGCACTGCTGCTGCATCGTCCGCTTATGATCAATGGGAATGAGGACCTTCCAGATGAGGCTGGCGAGACATTCCGCCATGCACACCTCCTTGCTGTAGGGCAGGTCGAAGAGTTTCAGCCTGGCACTGCTGCTGCATCGTCCGCTTATGATCAATGGGAATGAGGACCTTCCAGATGAGGCTGGCGAGACATTCCGCCATGCACACCTCCTTGCTGTAGGGCAGGTCGAAGAGTTTCAGCCTGGCACTGCTGCTGCATCGTCCGCTTATGATCAATGGGAATGAGGACCTTCCAGATGAGGCTGGCGAGACATTCCGCCATGCACACCTCCTTGCTGTAGGGCAGGTCGAAGAGTTTCAGCCTGGCACTGCTGCTGCATCGTCCGCTTATGATCAATGGGAATGAGGACCTTCCAGATGAGGCTGGCGAGACATTCCGCCATGCACACCTCCTTGCTGTAGGGCAGGTCGAAGAGTTTCAGCCTGGCACTGCTGCTGGATCGTCCGCTTATGATCAATGGGAATGAGGACCTTCCAGACGAGGCTGGCGAGACATTCCGCCATGCACACCTCCTTGCTGTAGGGCAGGTCGAAGAGTTTCAGCCTGGCACTGCTGCTGCATCGTCCGCTTATGATCAATGGGAATGAGGACCTTCCAGATGAGGCTGGCGAGACATTCCGCCATGCACACCTCCTTGCTGTAGGGCAGGTCGAAGAGTTTCAGCCTGGCACTGCTGCTGCATCGTCCGCTTATGATCAATGGCAATGAGGACCTTCCAGATGAGGCTGGCGAGATATTCCGACATGCACAACTCCTTGCTCTAGTGCCGGTCGAAGAGTTTCAGCCTGGCACTGCTGCTGCATCGTCCGCTTATGATCAATGGGAATGAGGACCTTCCAGATGAGGCTGGCGAGACATTCCGCCATGCACACCTCCTTGCTGTAGGGCAGGTCGAAGAGTTTCAGCCTGGCACTGCTGCTGCATCGTCCGCTTATGATCAATGGGAATGAGGACCTTCCAGATGAGGCTGGCGAGACATTCCGCCATGCACACCTCCTTGCTGTAGGGCAGGTCGAAGAGTTTCAGCCTGGCACTGCTGCTGCATCGTCCGCTTATGATCAATGGGAATGAGGACCTTCCAGATGAGGCTGGCGAGACATTCCGCCATGCACACCTCCTTGCTGTAGGGCAGGTCGAAGAGTTTCAGCCTGGCACTGCTGCTGCATCGTCCGCTTATGATCAATGGGAATGAGGACCTTCCAGATGAGGCTGGCGAGACATTCCGCCATGCACACCTCCTTGCTGTAGGGCAGGTCGAAGAGTTTCAGCCTGGCACTGCTGCTGCATCGTCCGCTTATGATCAATGGGAATGAGGACCTTCCAGATGAGGCTGGCGAGACATTCCGCCATGCACACCTCCTTGCTGTAGGGCAGGTCGAAGAGTTTCAGCCTGGCACTGCTGCTGCATCGTCCGCTTATGATCAATGGGAATGAGGACCTTCCAGACGAGGCTGGCGAGACATTCCGCCATGCACACCTCCTTGCTGTAGGGCAGGTCGAAGAGTTTCAGCCTGGCACTGCTGCTGCATCGTCCGCTTATGATCAATGGGAATGAGGACCTTCCAGATTAGGCAGGCGAGACATTCCGCCATGAACACATCCTAGCTGTAGTGCAGGTCGCAGTGATTCATCCTGTCACTGCTGCTGCATCGTCCGCTTATGATCAATGGGAATGAGGACCTTCCAGACGAGGCTGGCGAGACATTCCGCCATGCACACCTCCTTGCTGTAGGGCAGGTCGAAGAGTTTCAGCCTGGCACTGCTGCTGCATCGTCCGCTTATGATCAATGGGAATGAGGACCTTCCAGATGAGGCTGGCGAGACATTCCGCCATGCACACCTCCTTGCTGTAGGGCAGGTCGAAGAGTTTCAGCCTGGCACTGCTGCTGCATCGTCCGCTTATGATCAATGGGAATGAGGACCTTCCAGATGAGGCTGGCGAGACATTCCGCCATGCACACCTCCTTGCTGTAGGGCAGGTCGAAGAGTTTCAGCCTGGCACTGCTGCTGCATCGTCCGCTTATGATCAATGGGAATGAGGACCTTCCAGATGAGGCTGGCGAGACATTCCGCCATGCACACCTCCTTGCTGTAGGGCAGGTCGAAGAGTTTCAGCCTGGCACTGCTGCTGCATCGTCCGCTTATGATCAATGGGAATGAGGACCTTCCAGATGAGGCTGGCGAGACATTCCGCCATGCACACCTCCTTGCTGTAGGGCAGGTCGAAGAGTTTCAGCCTGGCACTGCTGCTGCATCGTCCGCTTATGATCAATGGGAATGAGGACCTTCCAGATGAGGCTGGCGAGACATTCCGCCATGCACACCTCCTTGCTGTAGGGCAGGTCGAAGAGTCTCAGCCTGGCACTGCTGCTGCATCGTCCGCTTATGATCAATGGGAATGAGGACCTTCCAGATGAGGCTGGCGAGACATTCCGCCATGCACACCTCCTTGCTGTAGGGCAGGTCGAAGAGTTTCAGCCTGGCACTGCTGCTGCATCGTCCGCTTATGATCAATGGGAATGAGGACCTTCCAGATGAGGCTGGCGAGACATTCCGCCATGCACACCTCCTTGCTGTAGGGCAGGTCGAAGAGTTTCAGCCTGGCACTGCTGCTGCATCGTCCGCTTATGATCAATGGGAATGAGGACCTTCCAGATGAGGCTGGCGAGACATTCCGCCATGCACACCTCCTTGCTGTAGGGCAGGTCGAAGAGTTTCAGCCTGGCACTGCTGCTGCATCGTCCGCTTATGATCAATGGGAATGAGGACCTTCCAGATGAGGCTGGCGAGACATTCCGCCATGCACACCTCCTTGCTGTAGGGCAGGTCGAAGAGTTTCAGCCTGGCACTGCTGCTGCATCGTCCGCTTATGATCAATGGGAATGAGGACCTTCCAGATGAGGCTGGCGAGACATTCCGCCATGCACACCTCCTTGCTGTAGGGCAGGTCGAAGAGTTTCAGCCTGGCACTGCTGCTGCATCGTCCGCTTATGATCAATGGGAATGAGGACCTTCCAGATGAGGCTGGCGAGACATTCCGCCATGCACACCTCCTTGCTGTAGGGCAGGTCGAAGAGTTTCAGCCTGGCACTGCTGCTGCATCGTCCGCTTATGATCAATGGGAATGAGGACCTTCCAGATGAGGCTGGCGAGACATTCCGCCATGCACACCTCCTTGCTGTAGGGCAGGTCGAAGAGTTTCAGCCTGGCACTGCTGCTGCATCGTCCGCTTATGATCAATGGGAATGAGGACCTTCCAGATGAGGCTGGCGAGACATTCCGCCATGCACACCTCCTTGCTGTAGGGCAGGTCGAAGAGTTTCAGCCTGGCACTGCTGCTGCATCGTCCGCTTATGATCAATGGGAATGAGGACCTTCCAGATGAGGCTGGCGAGACATTCCGCCATGCACACCTCCTTGCTGTAGGGCAGGTCGAAGAGTTTCAGCCTGGCACTGCTGCTGCATCGTCCGCTTATGATCAATGGGAATGAGGACCTTCCAGATGAGGCTGGCGAGACATTCCGCCATGCACACCTCCTTGCTGTAGGGCAGGTCGAAGAGTTTCAGCCTGGCACTGCTGCTGCATCGTCCGCTTATGATCAATGGGAATGAGGACCTTCCAGATGAGGCTGGCGAGACATTCCGCCATGCACACCTCCTTGCTGTAGGGCAGGTCGAAGATTTTCAGCCTGGCACTGCTGCTGCATCGTCCGCTTATGATCAATGGGAATGAGGACCTTCCAGATGAGGCTGGCGAGACATTCCGCCATGCACACCTCCTTGCTGTAGGGCAGGTCGAAGATTTTCAGCCTTGCACTGCTGCTGCATCGTCCCAGGTTTTCCACCTGATTAGAAGCAAAAGCTCAATTCACTTCACACCCCGAAGCCTTGAGAGAACGTTTCTTTTGTCATGAAAGACCTCTTCCACGGCAACTTGCGTCAGCTCGCCTGGTGCGACGAGAAAGGAGCGTCCGTCGATGTGACTCGGCAGCATGTTCACGCTGTGGATTGCCACCTATTTGGATAAATTTGATCTGGGCAGGTCAAAGATTGTCAATTATTGCCTTAAATCCTGAAAAGGGTATGTGAAGGCTGTGACAAAACTCGTGGTCCAGTGCGTTTAGGCGAAGGCGAAGTGCTGTGGCCAATCCCTCCGCTCTCACGCTGTGCAACTGCCAACAAAAACCCTGCTCTCAATCATGCGCTGTATTATTGCTTTTTGCATTTTCCATATGATTAGATAATAAAAACTAATAATAATAAATTCAATCTCTATTAGTTGACTCAGTTACATTACGCTAACTTAGTTATTACATTCAATCTACAATGTCTAATCGCTTACGCTGTAGCTATCGCTGTAGTTAAAAACAGACGAAGTGGGGCCGGAAATGATGGATCCATTGAAGTTGAAAGTGTAGCAGAGGCCTCAATCACTGCTACCATGGGCTAATGACTGCAGTCACCATAGGCACCCATGGATGTGACGGCCATGTGTCCGAAGAAGAGCTTTTTGCAGGGCACCCGCGTTTCGCCCAAGCTGCACTCCAAAAAGATCTCACTTGGGTCCGCGAACATGCTTCGAGTCTAGGACAGCCAGGCAAATCCGGTCCAAATACAGAGCATGACTTGGTGGATGCAAACGGCTTCATTGAGATTGGCGTTTTGATGAAAGAGGAAGTCCTCCATTTGCGCGGCATCGGCGGCGAAGTTTGGATAGGACTCGTTGTAGCAGGTGGTGCGTACTTGCGGGAAGCTGAGGTAGGAGGAGAGGCTGGCGGCCTGCAGCTGATACAGACTCCCGCCCCACACCGAGCGCACGTAGCCCCCGTGGGCAGGGCAGATCGTCACTGCCGGCAGCTGCAATCATCATTTCACCCCTCACTCTCCTCTCTCCTCTTCCATTCCAGTCCACCGGCATCTCCGGGTTGGCCTTGCTCTCCACGCTCACGACCACCGGGTACTGGAGGTACTTGCTCACGGTGGTGAAGATGAGTATGGAGCAGCAGCTCAGCAACACTGCCCAGACCAGGAAGATTGCCGTTCTGCCATGGAACCATCGTCTTAGGGGACAGCGAACGCAGCGGACAACCGATAGCAGGCCGTCTTCTTGTAGCTGAGCCAGGCAAGGCCGTGAATGCTCGTCTCGCCCGAGTAGTTCTCCAGAATCTCCCGCCTATGCCCATAGTCCTTCTCGTATTTTTAAGAACAGAGCTTTTGCTGCCTGTCAATGCCGGTTATCTCCGTCTTGGCCTTGGCCTGAGGTGCTGGGCGGGATGAGCGTCGCCTGACAGCTGGTGTGATCTTATCCTTTCCTATCAAAAGACTTCCATAAGCCTAAACAATCGGAGCAGAAAGGCCAATGGGCCTTTAGCCGTCATGGAAGGCTTCCTGGGAAGTCGGGAAGGAGAGACGGGGAGAGGGGGCGGCTGCGGTTTCGCTGGCGTCGTCCTTGGTCTCTTGGCCACCTCCTCCGTCTTCTTCTCCTCCGCGTAGATGTCGCTCTTTGAGACGCCGCTACCAGCCTAGAACGAGCATGGCCTCCCAAGGGAGCACTGCCTAAAGGGGAGGCTGAGGACTCGGAGCTCGTCAGGCTGGAAGAGACCGAAGCCGCCCCAGGTCTCGATCTCTTCTGTCCTTTGCAGCACGGACTGTAGGTCATCCGCGGCCATAGTTCTTCTGGCTCTTCTGCCTTTGCTGCCCAAATGGGCTTATTTTGCGGCAGAAAGGAGGAGGCGCCGATAAATTACACAGTCCAACAGCTGTCCCCATGGCCACGGCTGCCGCGAGGACGCTGCCACTCTCCATGAATTATGATTGATTGCCTTTTCATGCCAGATCGGCTACGATAGCATGCAGCAAAAGGTTGGGCAAGTGTTTAAAACTTGGGTGATTTAGTGCTTTTTATCTTTTGATTGTGCCACAATGACAGATCGAATAGCTGACGTGCTAAGTTAGCCAAACAATACGAGCTGAAATGCTATGACAATTTTGAAAATTTTCAGCTGAAAATTTAGCAAAGATGGCACAATTGACGCAAAACAAGAGCAAACCCGAAACGGTGCTTCCAGCTGCGTGGTATGGCTGGCTAGTTAGACAGCCGGCGACGATCTCCCCTCCAGAACACTCCCGGACTTTTTTGAAAAAGTCCGGGAATGCTCTCACTTTCCATTCCCTTTTTCTCCTCACTAAGCCTAAGCCTAAGCCTAAGCCTAAGCCTAAGCCTAAGCCTAAGCCTAAGCCTAAGCCTAAGCCTAAGCCTAAGCCTAAGCCTAAGCCTAAGCCTAAGCCTAAGCCTAAGCCTAAGCCTAAGCCTAAGCCTAAGCCTAAGCCTAAGCCTAAGCCTAAGCCTAAGCCTAAGCCTAAGCCTAAGCCTAAGCCTAAGCCTAAGCCTAAGCCTAAGCCTAAGCCTAAGCCTAAGCCTAAGCCTAAGCCTAAGCCTAAGCCTAAGCCTAAGCCTAAGCCTAAGCCTAAGCCTAAGCCTAAGCCTAAGCCTAAGCCTAAAACTAAGCCTAAGCCTAAGCCTAAGCCTAAGCCTAAGCCTAAGCCTAAGCCTAAACCTAAGCCTAAGCCTAAGCCTAAGCCTAAGCCTAAGCCTAAGCCTAAGCCTAAGCCTAAAACTAAAACTAAGCGCAAGCCTTAGTTAAGAGGAAATGAAAAGTGAGAGCATTCCCGGACTTCTCAAAAAAGTCCGGGAGTGTTCGGACCCCGACGATCTCGTCGCACATGCACATCCATCTAACAGACATTGTTCTTCTCCGCTGCAACAGCAGCCATCAACCTCTCACAGGGTGCGAATTATTGATATCTGGTACCATCGGCAAGCCAACATTAAGTCTCTTTTCTCCAAAAATTGACAATACCCTGAGTGAAAAGTCAAAGAAATAAAATTACTGTACTGGAATCTGCTGCTTAGACAGTTGCATTTTGTATTTGGCGCGCAGTTCAGTGTCTCTTTTCATGCGCGCCCAAAAACAAAATGCAGATGGCGCAGCAGATTCCAGTAGCAGTAATTTTATTTCTTTGACTTTTTACTCAGGGTATTGTCAATTTTTGGAGAAAAGAGACTTAATGTTGGCTTGCCGATGGTACCAGATATTTCTTCCACTTTTAATATAGTACAAAATATTGATACAAATTTTATATTGTTGGTTATATATTTTGTTAAAATTTTATGTATAAAAAAATTTATTTTAAAAAATATTACAAAAATATAAGATTCGAAATTTAAAAATAAAATGCAAATTTATTAGCAAATAACATATTTTTGTTAAATTTTCATGACATATACTCAGAGCGATCGAATTTTGGGATAAAGAGCTTAGTTTTTGGCCTGCCGAATGTACCAATTGTTTTATGAACTTTAAATAAAATGAAATAAAAATAAATGCCTGAGAAGGTTTCGAACCTTCCATTTTCACCCAGCTTTTGATTCGCTTTCACCACAACACCACTGGTGCATATGGCTCCTCAGTTTAACTTAAGAATTATGAATAAATAAAGATACAAGAGGCCCAGTGACCCAGGCAGAGGGGATTCTAGGACACTTGGGTCGAGCACACTTGGGTCGGAACCCTTGGGTCGGGTACATTTGGGTCGAGCACACTTGGGTCGAGGTGCACTTGGGTCGAGGGGGACTTGGGTCGAGGGGGACTTGGGTCGAGGACAGTTGGGTCGAATGGAATTTTCTGTTTTTATGTTGTTGCGTTTGAGAAACAGGCTTCGAATGAGTCCATATAGTCAGAATACATCAAAGAAATCAAAAGACAATTAGCAAAGTCTGATGGCAAAGAGAAATCACTACAATACATCGGTTTGTCAATCAAAAAGAGTGGCTCAGACGGGGGTGCATTGGATCCTTTCATCGAGCCCCATTAGGGGCTCTGAAAATGATTCTCGGGTCTTTAATCTTCATCGCCACCCTTACCTAAAATAGTGCCATCAGCTGTTGGCAAACATGATCAGAAGAGGGACAAACGTTCTATGTGAGATAGCGGCGAGGAACTCAACGAGATCGCTTTCAGCAGTGTAGCCTGCTACTGCTCGCCGAATAGCCTCTGCATTCGCTGCAATCCCCCGCTTCTGGCGCGGTGGATCTTCACCGCGTCCAGCATGAAGGATGTCCACGCGGCTGAGGGCAGCCTCCCGCTTGAATGCAGCAATCACCTTTGAAGAGAACCAGTTTTAGCTTGTTTTAAGATGTGGTTTGGCAGTGTGATGACCTCATGGATGCTTGGGTGTGCTGCTCCAAGGAAGCCATTGAACGCATTGTTCCAGCCTTCGCAGATGTTGTTCGTCTTCCAGCGGCCGCTCAGCACATTCTCCACCTGATTCCAGGTGTTGTGAGCGTAGAGAGGCTGCCGCCACTGCCGCCTTCCTTCCATCCCAATGTAGGTCTCCTCCATGTACGTCAGAAGCTTCAAGATACAGGGTGTTGAAGGGCGGTCAAAAATGGGAATTTTCTTCAAAAACCTGAAGTTCGCCTTGGGTGAACTCCAGGCGATCTTGGAATTCATCCCAACGCTGGAGTAGATCTTCAATTGGGACGAAAGCGAAGCTTCCAAGGAAGTTGACTCGGCGGGCAAAGTCCGCGTCGTTGGCGTACAGCTGCCGGAGGCCTAGGGAATCCACTTTCCGCTGGATAGACTGCTTCATGTGGAAGTGGCAGTGCGACTTCTGCAGTTGGACAATGATGGCAAGGAGGAAGTGAGCAATAACAAGGAAACTATAAGCCCACCTGTGCTTGGGGGAAGACGTTGGTGAAGACGTTGGTCCCCCTCGACCCAAGTCCCCCTCGACCCAAGTCCCCCTCGACCCAAGTCCACCTCGACCCAAGTGTGCTCGACCCAAGTGTCCTAGACCCAAGTGTTCCGACCCAAGTGTCCTCGACCCAAGTGTCCGCGCACCGGCAGAGGGGGGGGGGAAGAAATGAATACCTACTATCGTCCATTGAATAGATGCGGAGGAGGAGGAGGAGGAGGAGGAGGAGGAGAAGAAGGAGGAGTTCGGACAATTGGTTTGAGGAATTTTCTATTGTATTCTGCCATTTTTGGGCGATTTCTCGCGAGTTTTGGTCAATTAGAGGATGCTCTTTCTATTGCAACAAAAATCAGAGCAAACGGAACTTCCTATGGGGAGCAAGAGCCTTATCAATTTTAAGATCTAGCAATAACCCCGAAAACATACACCTGGGTCGAAAACAATGTTGGGCACGTCTATATATGAATTTACGGTTATATAGGCGTTTAGCCGTATATTTCACTTTTTTTTGTTTTCGTTATTTTTAGTCGATTTCCGGCAAGGGGTCAAAAAAGCCAAATATAACGTCAATTTCATTTCCGGCCACCGCTTATAAATAACTAGTAGCTGCTTAAAAATTTTATATTTAAACGGTCAGAGATTGAGAATTTTATTTTTAGGCGGTACGAGGCAAACTTTGGGCCGTTTGAGAATAAAAATTTTTAAAAATTTTCAAAATTTTTCAAAAATTTTCAAAAATTTTCAAAATTTTTCAAAAATTTTTAAAAATTTTCAAAATTTTACAAAAATTTTCTTGATATTTTTAGCAAATTTTTTTTTCCAAATTTTTTTTTTGAAATTTTTTCTAAAACGTTTGTCATCGTTTTTATGTTGAAGCATAGGCTGTCTCGCCCGTTCCTAGATTGAAGCATAGGGGCCCTACCCCCCTATGTTGATGCCACACCACACCCCACACCCCCACCCCTCTCCTGTCTTTGTAGAGTTGAAAACAATGACTAAAGACTGTCTGAGGCTTGCCTTATATGCCTCCTAGTGTTGCCTAATGTACAGAAGGCCAATGTTCTGACGATTTTAGAAATTTTTGAGATTTTAGGTTAAAAAAAGTAGAAAAAAGTAAAAAAAGGTCAGAAAGTGGAAAAAAGTGAATAGGGTGAATCAAAATGGGGAGGGTAGCCAATGAGGTGAAGTGGAGGTGGAGTAAATGGTCTGAGCGTGGGGTGAAAAGTGGAGTAGAACTCCAAATCATTCTACCTCACAGCACTGTCCCCCTCCCTATATTATAACATAGGTAGCCTCCCCCGTCCCTATGTTGAAGCATATGGAGCCTGGAGGACCGAATACTCCAGCTGCCTTCGCTTCAATTTCAGGTGGAGGGAGCTGCGTCATTCTCTGTCTTTATTTTTGCGCGGCTGAAGGCCGCCAGCCGCGGAGGGCAGGGCAGTCAGAGCTCCGGAGGCCGGAGGGCATGGTGCGGAGGCCCGCAGAGAGCCTAGCATGCGAAGCATGCTAGGCGAAGCGTAGGGGCCGTAGCACCCATGCCCGGAGGCCGGAGGAGCTCTGGCGCCCTGCCCGAAGCGGCGGGCGGCCAAGGCCAGCTTAAGCAGTTACCCCATTTTTGCGTCCGTCTGTCACACACACACACACACACACACACGCATATATATATATATATATATATATATATGTGTGGTTCCGGGGCCGGGCCTCCGCGGTTTTTCAACGAAATTGGCTAATTTTTTGCATGAAGGTCCTTCTGGGTGGTAATCTCCAGGCCATTTTTTGGGATGGGCGTAATTTTTCGATTTTCGCCCAAAACTCAATTTTTGATGTTTCAAAATATGGAAATTCATAAATCACTTGTTTTTCAATGAAATTGGCTGAATTTTGGCAGGTACGTCCATCAAGGTGATATCTTGAAGCTGGCAAAGGAATCTCCGAAATATTATTTATTTCCCGATTTATGGCGAAAAACCTAAAATCTTGATGTTTCAAAAATTCGAACATCCATAAATCAATGGTTTTTCAATGAAATTGGCTGAATTTTGGCAGGTACGTCCATTAAAGTGATATCTTGAAGCTGGCAAAAGGAATTTCCGAAATATTAATTATTTCCTGATTTATTGCGAAAAACCTAAAATCTTGATGTTTGAAAAAGTTTTAACATCGATAAATCGATGGTTTTTCTATGAAATCAGTTGAATTTGGGCATGAACATCTATCAAGGTGGTAAATGGAAGTTCAAAAAAGGACTTTTTAAAATGAACTCTTCATATTTAGTCAAAAACCTAAAATATTGATGTTTCAAAAATTCGAACATCCATAAATCCCTGAGTTTTTAATAAAATCAGCTCACTTTTGGCAGTGATTCATATGGGTGGTATAGTAATGTTATTTGAGGTTTTTATTTGGACCAAAGGCCGCGCATCTTGGCGATAGCCGAGTATACCTTGTTAGT
>JASANA010002988.1:0-24897 GCA_030248095.1 Ptycholaimellus sp. GST1_10
GATAAAGTGAACCTGCTCCTGCCAGTAGGCGTCGTCCTTGTTCCGGTAGAGCGTCTGGTCTTTCAGCGGCTGGGCCCCCAGCTGGCTGGCGTAGGACTCCGCCTTCACCAGCAGCTTCTGGCAGGTGAAAAGGTGGATAAAGTGAACCTGCTCCTGCCAGTAGGCGTCGTCCTTGTTCCGGTAGAGCGTCTGGTCTTTCAGCGGCTGGGCCCCCAGCTGGCTGGCGTAGGACTCCGCCTTCACCAGCAGCTTCTGGCAGGTGAAAAGGTGGATAAAGTGAACCTGCTCCTGCCAGTAGGCGTCGTCCTTGTTCCGGTAGAGTGTCTGGTCTTTCAGCGGCTGAGCCCCCAGCTGGCTGGCGTAGGACTCCGCCTTCACCAGCAGCTTCTCCGAATCGCTCCTCAATCGGCTGTGGTGAGACATTTCTTCACACCCAGTTAGCTTTGACTCACCTCTGTCCCAGATCCGGCTGACGAAGGGCTTTCTCCTTCAGGTCAGAGGAAATTCGGGCACTTGAGGGCTCCAAAGGACTAACTGAAATTTTTCGATATTAATTTTTCCACTGCAATCTGCCTTCCAGCTTAAGTTCCCAGTGTGTTTTTGTTTTAGGTCTCAGCAGGTCTCGCCGGCTTCTGCAGATAGCAATAAACCGAAACGTAAAAAGTTAAAGAAGCGAGAGCGATGAGCCCCCAGGCCCCTATATCCATCCTGGAACCGCCCTGTCAAGCTCGCTCTGGCAGGCCAGACAAGAGAGAGAGAGAGAGAGATTGCATGTAGCAGACTGGCTACTATTAGCATTCCTTCAGACACCCATCCATCCTTCCAGCGGCCTTTCTACCTCTCACCCTTCTACCAATTCTTATACCTCTTCTGTCCTTCTATCCTGTCCTTCGACCTAGGCCCTAAAGAGGCAAGAAAGAAAACATGCATCAAATTAGACGCATGTAAAGGCTCTCCTATCCTCTTCTTTCACACCTCGTTCACACCTCTTTCACACCTCTTTCACACCTCTTTCACACCTCTTTCACACCTCTTTCACACCCCTTTTTCACCTCTTTCGCACGTCTTTCTGACCACCTCCGGCCCTACCAATGAGTAGGGCATTTGTGGCTTTGAGCTCATTGCCAGTGGCTGTAGACAGCCTTTAACTGACTGTGACCATATGTCGTCTGTTAGTGCCTGCCCTGCCTGGGTCATAGCCACACAACAGATGAGAATCAATTGGTACTCTTGTACGGGCATGCAAAGCGGCATTGGCCTGCATCGCTCTGCCCATCAAGGTCCAAGCTAAACACTTGATTGACAGCTTGCTTGATTGCTTGCCGTCAATCTAATAGTCCCATTTATGGGTGGTCTTATCGGCTGATCTGACTTAGACCAGGATTAGCGCATGGTGTTCAGAGCCAGAACTGGTCTTTTAGCAAGAACCAGTTAGCCTGCCTCACCATGCACTTTTAGCGTTTGGTGGCCTTCAACCATGCGTATGGGATGGCTCATCCAAACTTGCATATCCAGGCCAGGAGCTCTGGATTTTGATCTTTGCTCTGGTCCGAGGTTGACAAGTAAATTATCAATCCATCGGATTTCAAGCCAAATTGCAGCATTAAGACCACAGTTACTCTGGGAAGTAATTCCCGAGATCTGCTATCCTAAGCTACTGACTCAGAAATCGAGGGATTGCCTCACTACCCCTCTCTGGGCCTGGGCGTGGCCTCAGGATCCCTACAGGACCAAAGATGCTCAAATAGCGCATGTATGAACAAATAATTTGCATTTTTCACCACTCGAGTACAGCAAACAGACAGTCATACCTACTTGTCTTAGAAAATTGCAAATTCGAGCAAAGTAATTCTCAATGTTCCAACGGTCGTGAATTTACCTTGTCCGGCATTCTCATCCGCTAAAAAATCTTTCCTAATCCATAAAAGCCACCAATGAAATAGGAGAAGGGATTTAAATCAATTAATTATCATGCATTATGTATATCTTTAGTTTGATAACTCCGCCTCCAACTTCACAGGTTTTCTGAATCATTTTTGCGCTTAGAGTATTTCTTCCAATCCAGTCTATTATGCATTTGTTGCGCATAGAAGAAGTATACGTTTCCGTTCATAACGCTTGCTTTGAATCCATTTTCACATTTCTTTCAAGTCGTTCAGCTATAATATAATCAGCACAAGACTTTGTAATTGGAGTAAACAGAAATACATTTTTCTATCTAAACTGAGCAGAAATAGGATGGCAGTATCGCTAAGCTTTCAAAAAAGTTAAGATATGCATAATACTAACAAATTAGACCTTACATGATTAAAAAGGCCTGAAGCAAAGTATAAACAAAATAAACAACGAAAACAAAGATATTGTTAATGGCGGCAAATTTTAATCCGAGCATGCTGATATTCAGGGTTCTACGACGGTTCATCTCGCGACGGTTCATCTCTGCGACGGTTCATCTCCCCTTGCAAAAGTATGACGGTTCATCTCGCGACGGTTCATCTCGCAACGGTTCATCTCTACGACGGTTCATCTCTGCAACAGTTCATCTCCACAGGGCAAAGTACGACGTTTCATCTCCACAGAACAAAGTATGACATTTCATCTCCCTAGCAAATATCTTCAGTGAAATCATCACTTCAATATCAATGTAATCCTCATTTTTTATCAACGTTTGCATGATAATTTAATAAATTTTAACAAAACAAAACAAAATTTGTAAAAAATACGACAATCTAATTTTTGAGAATTCAATTGAAAAAAATTTTGCACTTGACGTATAATCGAGTTAGGATTCTGATAAATAATTGGCAATAAATTTAAAGGTCACCCAGAGGCCATTCACCTAGTGGCTGTTCAAAAAATGGTCATTTTTTTAAATAACTTACATATGCCATCGATTTTTTAATGTGAAATAAACTTTCTCAAAGCTCTCGCAAACTGCCCTTTATTGATATAATAGGCTTTAAGTTATTCCGAATTAAAAATTTTTCAACTATCACCATTTTAAATTTTAAATTATGGATAAGATTTCAATTTTTGATTTTGCTCGAAATTTTGAGTGTCTAGTGCATTAGATCAATGGTTTATAGTTGTGTTGTGAATCTTGCAATAAAAAACATATTCTGATAATATCCTTCCATGCTCTGTGGAGATGAAACGTCGTACTTTGTTCTGTGGATATGAAACGTCGTACTTTGCTCTATGGAGATGAAACGTCGTACTTTGCCCAGTGGAGATGAACCATCGCAGAGATGAAACGTCGTAGAGATGAACCGTCGCAAGATGAACTGTCGCGAGATGAACCGTCGTACTTTTGCCTGGGGAGATGAACCGTCGCAGAGATGAACCGTCGCGAGATGAACCATCGTGACACCGATATTCAGGTACGTCTTCAAATCCTTCTTCAAAGAAACGTATGACGATCACTAGCTCAAATACGGGCTCAATATTGGGGTCCAGCTCCACCTCTACCTCCACCATCGACACCACAGAAACCTCCAGATTACACTCCCCACAGTCCTCGTTCACCTCCGCAGCTCGAGCCTCACGATTGCCCACCTACGCCTTGCTTCACTCACCTCACACTGGACCAAAAAGGCGGCCACAAACCTGGCGGAAAGCTTCCGGATGTCGGCTGTAGTCCTCCATGCTGATGGGCGGTGTGTAGAAGAGCTCGATCCAGAGACGGCGGTGGCGAGGGACGCCCTGGTTGACCCTGACGTTCACCAGGCGCCCGTCGCGCCCCCACCAGAGGAACTTGTTGAAAGCTCGGTCTGGGCCTAGGTCAATCAGCCTCATCCGAAGACACTCAGCCTCCTCCCAGCTCCCTTTGGCCACCACCACCAGCGTCAGCTTGTGCGCGGCCTGCTCCGTGTTGCTGCTGCAATATCTTCTTTTTGCCTCACTTTTTCTGGCACCAGGGCATCAGCGAGGGAAAGCCAGAAACTGCAGGCAAGTTAATATGTTGAAAAAGGCTGCTGTTCACATCGCAAAAGTATCACAGGACTCGAATGCTTGACTAAAAGTCTGTCGAATAATATTTGTCTGTGGTCGAATTCCTATCGAATTCATAGCAAACTCCAGCTGAGCAGGGTATGAGGAGGAGCCTTTTGTTGCAGTAGAAGTCGTTGAAGAAGATGCGTTTGTCCTCGAGGATGGCGGCGGGGAGGAGACGCCGCTGACTGCCGAAGGGGGACACAAAGCTGCCTGACTCCCCTGCCCTTTCTCCGTCCACCGTGGAGACACTCAGGGTAAGAGGAGGAGCCTTTTGTTGCAGTAGAAGTCGTTGAAGAAGATGCGTTTGTCCTCGAGGATGGCGGCGGGGAGGAGACGCCGCTGACTGCCGAAGGGGGACACAAAGCTGCCTGACTCCCCTGCCCTTTCTCCGTCCACCGTGGAGACACTCAGGGTAAGAGGAGGAGCCTTTTGTTGCAGTAGAAGTCGTTGAAGAAGATGCGTTTGTCCTCGAGGATGGCGGCGGGGAGGAGACGCCGCTGACTGCCGAAGGGGGACACAAAGCTGCCTGACTCCCCTGCCCTTTCTCCGTCCACCGTGGAGACACTCAGGGTAAGAGGAGGAGCCTTTTGTTGCAGTAGAAGTCGTTGAAGAAGATGCGTTTGTCCTCGAGGATGGCGGCGGGGAGGAGACGCCGCTGACTGCCGAAGGGGGACACAAAGCTGCCTGACTCCCCTGCCCTTTCTCCGTCCACCGTGGAGACACTCAGGGTAAGAGGAGGAGCCTTTTGTTGCAGTAGAAGTCGTTGAAGAAGATGCGTTTGTCCTCGAGGATGGCGGCGGGGAGGAGACGCCGCTGACTGCCGAAGGGGGACACAAAGCTGCCTGACTCCCCTGCCCTTTCTCCGTCCACCGTGGAGACACTCAGGGTAAGAGGAGGAGCCTTTTGTTGCAGTAGAAGTCGTTGAAGAAGATGCGTTTGTCCTCGAGGATGGCGGCGGGGAGGAGACGCCGCTGACTGCCGAAGGGGGACACAAAACTGCCTGACTCCCCTGCCCTAGTTTTACTATCATAGCTAGTTTTTCGCAAGGCTGTCTAATTTGAGCAAAAGTTTGTCTTTGATGAGCCGAGGAGTAATGCTAGTTGATAAAACGGAATGCCTGTTAAACGTATTGCAGTCAATTACGTAGCAAATTGCATAGTTCATCGCAAGGCCGAATAATTTGAGCAAAAGTCTGAAGGATATCGAGGAGTATTGATCGCCAGCGCAGAGACTGAAGATCAGGATGTAGCAGCTGCGAAGCGCCAAGATCACGGCCTTTCAAGACACCAGTGCCTCCCAAAACCCAGGTGGTCCAGAGGCGCTGGCAGCAGGTGACGACCGCCTCAAAAGCGCCTCTAAATCAGTGGTGTTAGGTGAATTCAATTCACCTATCACCTGTGTGGCGGGAAACTCCAATCAGTCACTTTCCACGCCAAGCAAAATAGTTGGTTTTCTAATTTCTCTACTTTCCACTTTTTTGGTGGAAAGAAAGTTGAGAAAACCCAAAATCACTTAAAATTATTCAAGTTTGTTTTTTCAAATTTTTCACTTTCCACCTAGCACCACTGCTTTCAATGCCGCAATGGGCGCTGCAATGAAGAGAGAATGAGCGAAAGCGTTGAGGAGGAAATTTAGCAGACCACTACTAATTTTCAACGCTTTCTTTTGCAGAAATTTAGCAGAATCAAATTTCAGATTCTGATGCGGTTTTTGCTATTTTAACTTAAGCGAAGCGAACTTCCTTTCCCTATTAATTTGAAGAATATGGTGGGCCGCTTTAAATAGTGATGAAACATGAGGCTGGTGAGTAGGAGAAGCTTTTTGCGCTGGTTGATGGCGCCGGTGCGCTGGCGGCGTTCGTTGCCGAGCTCCTCCTCCAGGTCGCGGATCTGCTTGTTCAGCGCCCGTCGCTTCTCCTCGCCCTCCGCCTTCATCTCTGCTCGGGCCGCCTGCAATCACCCTTTCCACTCGCTTAGCTGATGTTTCAGGCTGGTGATGAGACCATTGCTTTCTATTGGGAGTACAATACGTAGTTCGAGTGCTTAGTCCCAGCCAAACTCAATCCTTCAAAATGTAATAATCATTTATAGTCTTCATTTTCCATGGTTTCACCTTGTTTCACCTACCACCTATTTTCAGATAGGTCGCCAATTCTTAACGCCTCTTCACAGAGAAGCAGCTCCTCCTGGACTCAGTCTCTGAGAGAGAGCTGTCAACCTGTAGGTTGACGTCGGCTCTGAGCTTGGCGTCCTCAGCCAGCTGGGTGGAGTCCTCCAGCTCCTCGATGACCTGGCGCTGCTCCTCCACCTCCAGCTTCACCTTCTCCAGCTCCTGCTCGGAGCGGCCCACGTCGTCCTTGGAGGACATCAGGTCGTCCAGGGCCAGACGCTGCTTGTACCGGCGCACCTCCTCTAGGGCCTCCTGCAAATGGAGTGTCTGATTTAGGAGGCTTCTTTGGGGATGAAGGCGGGACCTCTCGATCCTCCAGATCTTTCTGGAGGTACAGGCAGCGGGTCTCCCCTCGCGACTCTCCTGAGCAGCTCCGTCGCGCTCCAATTCCAGCTTCTCAGAGGCTGCGCGCATCTCGTTCAACAACTGATCCACCTGCACAAATCCATACCAATCTCGAGTCTTCTCAACCTGCATTAGATCTGCGGAGGCAAATTTCATGGTAATGAGTTTCTGAAACATCCATCTACTGAGTAGCTGTCTTGATTCTTCAGCTAAATGCCGGGTTTTTCCAGCAGACGCCATTTGAAAGGCTGACCGGCAAAAGGAAGTATGAGAGCCTTGCGTTAAGCCTTCCCCAGCTCCCGATTGTGAGCGCGCAGGCTGTCCAGCTCCAGGCTGACATCCTCCGAAGCTCGCTTCACCGCTGCCTGGCACCAGATATCCATTCATTTATCCATAGATATCCGTCCATCCATAATAGCTGGACAATTGCTGGACTGTAAAGAGGGGCGTTACGCATTCGGTGTGTGTGGGAAGGGCGTTTTTGCCATAATGCACCTTTTGCACCAGGGGGTGCAATCTTGTCCCATGTGGTTCAAAGGCTGCATTATAGCAAAACGCACTGCTTCTGCAAAATAGTCCTTGGCATTTCACATTTGCTGAAGAAAGTCAATAGAAGGAAATGAAGAAAAGGTTACTAGCTTATGCTGATGTTTTAGAACGCCAACATAAAATGTGCCCCTTCATGATTTGCTAATCCTCAGTCAGGACTATCGTTCTTCACTCTATCCAGATCTTCACTCAAAATCAAAAAAGCCCAACCATAGCCTGCAGCTGGGCAGTCTGCTTGAGGCCGGCGTTCTTGGCGAGATCGGACTCCTCCAGCTGGTCGCTGGCGGACTGAAGGGCGGCCTCCAGGGCTCTGGCCTTGGACTAGAGGGCGAGTTTGAGGCGGGTCCTTCAGCAGCTCCGTTCTGTCCTTCAGCTGGCCTTTCAGGGAATGTGCCCGGGCCGCTTGCGCTTCAGCTTCTTCCAGAGCAGCCTGGGTAAATTAGAGAAATATTTTTGGTTCGATAATAATAACGGAATTTTGGGTTTGGGAGTATCTGGGTTGGGAAATTGGATTTTTTTGGAATGCGATGGTATTAAGCTTTTTATTCGCAGCACAAGAGGTTGAGGAAAATGAAATTATACCAAAAGCAGCGTATTCAGCATCAATTATTACCTCACTATTGCCCACTGACAATTTTAGAACCTCGTGAAACATCAAAACTCTAAACTTTAATTCACTTCTCGATTAAGAGATTTCAGATGCCAGATTTTTACCGCATCAATCATAGTCTTCGTCTCATTTTATGCCAAAACCAAAATTTCAATAGCGGCAACTCCTCATTTCAATTGATTATTCCACCTCATTTTTTCAAAACCTTGTAAAACGTCACACTTTGAAACTATTTACCGGGCCCTTTGCACCCTCTTCTCACCTCACTCATCCCTTCGGGCCTTGAAGCATCCGTCAAACTGCCATCCGCCCCCTCCCCGTCGGCCCAAAAAAGTTCCTTCCATAAATTATCTTCAACCCCCTCCCCCCCAAAAAGACAGCCAAAGGACCTCACCTGCAGTGTCGCCAAATCCGCACGTAGTTTGGCCACAAGGGCGTTGGACTGGTTGCGGGCCTTGTCGGCCCATAGCTGTAGCTCCGCCAGGGCATTCTCGGTGGCCTTACGTCGCTTCTCCGACTCCGCACTCTCCAGTGGTGAAGCCCCCATGCTTCATCGGGGTGAGAGGAAGTGGAACTCTCCGTGAGCAAACCACAAATCGATTCCACCCACTTCATGCAGTGGGACTGAAATACACCACCACCACCACCGTGGCCAGCTCCCGGCCCACCTCCTCTCGCTCCGACTCTGCTTCTGCCTGCATTGCCTTGCTTTTCTCTATGGCGATGGCAGGTGGAGGATGGGAGCGATTGGATGTGGCTGAATGGATGAAGATTTTGGAAAACATTCTAATGATTTACGCATTATGAGACGTTTAATGGTAGAATAAGTCTGAACACAGAGCATCAAAATTCAATAAATTCTCCCCGCCTATGTGATCATAAGGAAACATCAGTTGCTATAGGCCCCTTCAGAAGAGAAAATGGTGAAGGGATGTCGAGAAAATGGGGCGAAAACCTTGCCGTGTTCGAGAGCCTGCCTGGACTTGCGGACGGGGTCGTTCAGCTCCTCCACCTGCCGGTTGTGCTTGGCGCGAATCTCTGTCCTTGGACGCCGTCTCCTCCTCCAGATTCATCTGCAATCATCACCATCTTTTACTTCACTCCTCTAAATACTTCATTTTCTCTCATACCGACTAAAATTGTTGCCACCAATGTGCAATAAGCCATCCCTATGCATCACAAGACAGCCATTTGGGTAATGATGTGCTTCAATTTCGGCTAATGCGTATAACTAGTCAGCTTAGCTCTGACCAGCAAAGTATTTAGCCCAATTCTACCACCATCTTCACAGACTTCTATTCTACTCCCGAAACATCCGACTCCCGAGTAGCCCACAAACCTTCGGCTGGAGCATCTCCTCCTGCCGCATCTGATGCTGTTCGAAGCCCTTGTCCTGAGACTCCTCCAGCTCCGTCTTCAGGGCCTCCAGCTCCTCTGCCTTTTCCGCCTCCAGGTCATCCCAAGCCACCACTGCTTCTCGCAGCTCTTTAAGGGCCTGGCTCTCCGGCTACCTCCTAGTCGCATTTCTTCAGGGAGGCCTGGCAAATGGGGAATTGTGCGGACTGGATTGTGAAGTCTTATGAAAGCTCAATATAGATGGGAAATGAAAGCTTATAAAAGGCTCAATATAGATGGTCTTATGAAAGCTCGACGGGGAGTCTATGATGGAATGGGGTTGCTTTTAAGACGAGCCTCGGATGGAAAGTAGGCCTAGACTCAACACCAGGAGCACGGCAATGGCAATAGAGAGATTGGAAAAGAGCCTCGTTCTCTAATTGAATCGGATGTGTTATGCTCTGATTAAGTCAATCCTTCGAAACATCTGCTGCATTTGTGAGCCTGTATATATCAATGGGGCTTGGAAAGATGGGGAACTCTTTTACTAATACCCAAAAAACGAAACATCCGAAAACTACATTTTAGTTTCCC
This sequence comes from Ptycholaimellus sp. GST1_10, assembly GCA_030248095.1. Lineage (NCBI taxonomy): Eukaryota > Metazoa > Nematoda > Chromadorea > Chromadorida > Chromadoridae > Ptycholaimellus > Ptycholaimellus sp. GST1_10. The sequence continues at coordinate 9,596 of JASANA010002988.1, forward strand.
TGACCAAGGCTCGGAAAGCTTGGAACTAGCAACCCTTTTTATGATCACATGATCATGATCACAACCAAGTTTTTGCAGCCTTCAGATCGAATCTCAGTAGTTTTTGACACTAAAGTCTACGTCCTGAAACATCAGCCAGATCAGTGTAACCTCCCGCTTGTGCAGCTGGCTCTGGAAGCCGCTGAGCGTCGCTTCTCCTCCAGCGCCTCCCTCGCCTCCGACTGCAGCTTACGCTTCACCTTCAACTCCCCTCATCCTCCTCCAATCCCCTCCCTCCCCCCAATTACCTTCAGATCAGCCCGCAGCAGTCGCTCCTTGTCCAGTGCCTCTTCCAGCTCGCTGATGGAGGCCTCTATCTTGTGCTTGGACTTGCCCAGCTGCTTCCGCTTCTCCTCCTCCTCCGCCAGGCGTTTTCCGTCCGCTCTTCCAGCATCTTCTTCTCCTTCCTCCTCCAGACTGGCCAGCTTCTCCTCGCCGGCCTTGAGGCCTCCGTCCACGGCCAACTTCTCCAGCACCACCTTCTGGGCCTTGGCCTCCTACTCCTCCAGCTGCTCTTCCAGGTCGTGGAGAGCCAGCTGGAGCTTCTGCTTGTCCTCCAGCAGCTTCTCGTAGCCTCCTTAGTCCTCCAGCTGCCGTGCTTCCACGTCCGCGATGTGCTCTTCCAATTCCTGCTTCCTTTGTAGGAGATGCGCCTTCCTGGCCGCTGTGAGTCGCGACGGGCGGCTGCCAGTGCAGGAGGTCTCAAACACCGCCTTCACCTTCCACCTCCCCTTTCCTCCATCCTCCACCCAACCGGGCGCTACCGCTCTAAAGCCTCCGCCGTCCGGTTGCTCAGGAGAAGGAGCAGGCGTTCTCTGTCTGCTGATGGCCAAATTGTGAGGAAAGGTGTATGAGTAAGGGGGCTGTAGAGAGCTACGGGCTTCTGGAGGAATGCGCATCGGAGGCCCCAGACGCGATCCAGTTTGACAGTCCTCGAGACCTGATCCAGAGCCTCGAGGGCGCTCTGACCTCGCGTCTGCAGCAGGACGCATACGGCGAGCGCGGAGCAGTCCGCCAGCCAACGGTTCAACTAAAACCAAATTGAAATTGAGGATGGAAATTGAGGATGGAAATTGAGGATGGAAATTGAGGATAGAAATGATATTTTCAGGTGTATTTGAGGTTAGAGCATCGCTTTAGGCCATTGGAAACAAAATTTAAGGTGAAAATTTTTTTGGTCACTTTTGTCCCATGTTATAGCATAGGGCGAATCCTTTACCTGTTCGCACACTTCGCATAATTTTTCATGTATATAAACTAAAACCCAGCCATTTTTTTTGTTAAATACCTGCATAAGGCTTTGGGTGATAAGCTCACAAAAGGAAATTGAGCAATACTGTTTTGCTGAAGAGTAGGAAGTTTTTTAGCAGCAAAAATTTACATCTGCTAAATTGTCCTATGTTATAACATAGGGCATATTTTTGGTGCTCGTCATGTTTGGGCTATTATCTCTTTTGGCTCATACCTAAGTGGCAATTCTAAAAGCAGTTTCTGGACTAAAATTTCACGAGAAATACGATGGCGAAGTTTAATTCGCACCATTCGACCAAAAATTTTGGGGAAAATTGATGTTTTTGGGAAACCTCAATTTTTCATTTTATGGCTTTGATTAGGTTTTTGGACAAAATATGAAAATTTTTGGTAGAAAATCTAAAAACTATTGGCATGGGAGTGTGCAGCTAATGTAGATGAACAGATCCATGCCCAATTTGCCTACTTTTGAGAAAAAAATGAGTCTGAAATTTGAGTTTTACTATAAAAAACACCAAAAACTCAAATTTTGTAACATCTAAGTTGGCAGAGCTGTCCTGACCTGAATATTGAGTTTCAACCCCAAGTATATTGATGAATTTTACTTCTTACATATTGTACTTTTGATTCCCATCATAAAAAAGGGGGGTCAAAAAATCCATGGGTCTCGGCCTTTGGGTCATTCGTGCTCTTCTCACAAAATGCCTCTTAAATGAGTTAAAACTGTATGCGGCGCTGCAAACGGTGGAGTTTAAATCAGGCCGCGCAGCTATTGGCGATAGCCGATATTACCTTGTAACTCGAGGCAATTGCAAATTTTGGAGAAAAGAGACCCACATTTGGCCTGCCTATGGTACCAGATATAGAAATACCCCGATCGGCACACCCAGCCAACATAGGCACACTTATCTCTGGCATCACTGAAGGCAGCCTCGCTTCGACGAATGACCTAGAAGACGCTGCGTTCACTGAAGACTGCCTTTCACCGAAGTCGCTACTGCATTTCAAGGCACATTAAGTGGAGGAAAGAATGCTGAACTTCTCTCATGTCTACTGCGGCCTATGTTTTTGGGGATTATGCATTGGTATTTTTTAGCGTTTTTACGAAATGAGGGACAATAAAAACTTCAGTTAATGCTTATTTAGATTTGCAGATTTAGTGCCTAAATTCAAATATGATTTAAATTTTTGAAAATTGTAATTTTTGTATTTTGACCATATTTCACACATTCAACCTTTATGAAAAGAGCTGATTCTATTACAGCAATAAAAGCCGCAAACACTTCTACAACAACAATACCTGCTGAACGACTGGTTTTTTCTTTGCAATTTCATACCAAAAGCAGGCCAGAATTGTTCAAATTTGCGCCAACCATCAGTATCATCATTTGTTGGTAGCAATTATAAACCTTCCGCCTCCGTAATTATTAAATTTCCATGGAAAATCTATGGAGTGAAAATCTTTCATCAGTTATTTTTTAGAGCAGATGAGGAGGGTTGCAAAACAATTGCCCCAGCGATCATTCCATTCTCGACAATTCCCTCCCCGACAGTCCCCCCTGGGATAATCCCCCCTCCCCTGACAATTCCCACCAGTTGGGGGTGCGCGTGCGAGCACATTCCCCTCTTAGCCAAGAACAAACCTATTACGGATTTTGAAAATATAAATCAATGTCATTATTTTTGTGGGCTTTCTACAGAGTTGATAACAGGCTCTGTGGACGCAGCAATCACAGAGCTTTCTTTAAAAAATACGACACATTTGGTTGAGAATTGGCAGAGTCAAAGTCAAGAACTTTTCAAAAAGTGTCCATCCGTTATCTTACCACCATCCGCCATCCGTCATATGTTCTTTACGGGAGGCATACTGGCAGGGTCTGTGGCTCCAGTCTCAACTTCTCCACTCCAGGCATAAGTCTCCATTAGGCCCTCAGAATTTTGATGTTCGGCCTTCAAATTGACATCTGAAAAGTGATTAACGTAACAATGACTTTACAATAGAAATTTAAATTCTTAAATAATGCTTGCTAGGATGCACTGAGGTCTAAAACTGGGACAGATTCAGAATCCTTGTGAAAAACTACACAAAACAGGACTAAAAAACTTCGAACTTCTGAAATCATTTTTTTTACCATTTTTGAGCTATAGGGTGCACTGTAAGAAGCCTAACAAAGGTTATGCTGCCCAGTGGCAATGTTTTTAAAGTAAATGTTTAGTCTGGATATGAAATAGGCTCAAAAAATCGATACGATTTGATACCAAACAACCATAGGTGCAAATCTGGTCTTCATGTGCTTCTACCAGGCCATGGTGTACAAGCGGCGCTAGGTCAACTGTTCCGGGGACAACTGGTCCTAGGGCAAGTGGTCCCGGACAGCTGGTCCATAGGGCAACTGGTCCATAGGGCCACAGGGCCACTGGTCCTTAGGACAACTGGTCCTTAGGGCCGCTGGTCCTTAGGGCAACTGGTCCTTAGGACCACTGGTCCTTAGGACCACTGGTCCCTAGGGCAACTGGTCCTTAGGGCCACTCGTCCTTAGGGCCACTGGTCCTCAGGGCAACTGGTCCTTAGGGTCACTGGTTTCTAGAGCAATTGGTCCTTTTTCCTAGAACTACCCCCCAAAATTATCCTGAGGCCTGCTGGTAAACTTCCTGCTTCTCATTGCTAATCAGTGTTTTAGTGTTTATTTTTAGTTCTATCTTATAAAAGCATTAATTTAAAAGATTTGATTTGATTTTTAAAAACATTATTTTGCAGCCGTGCAGAGATGCGCAGGCTTGTCCTGCCTGGCTGCTTACTTACTGCAGCGATGGGGGGAGCATGGGGCGGGCGCTGGTGGCCAACTGTCGGCGCTCCTGCCGCCGCTGCCCCCTGGCCAGGCCTACATCACCGCCCTGCCTGGACAGCGACCAGTGCAGCGAATGGCTCCGCCCCCACTGCACCGACGCCGGCAGCCTGGGCTTTGCGGCCAGGGACAAGTGCCGGCGCACCTGCGGCATCTGCCCCACTGCTCCTACCTTCCCTGTCACTGGGTCACTGAGAGAAATACTTCAATAGGGCTTCTGAAGAAATCAGTGAATTTAAAATTTCAACAAGGTACTATCGCCAATGAAGGGCTATCCACCTAACAGGAATCGCTCAGTTTACAAAACCAAGAATGTTGATGTTTAAAATTAGAAAAAATCAAAACTCCCCGGTTTTTCAACTCTTCAATCAAAACCTGGGGGCCGTTTTAAGGCCAGCATTCATGGTGCTTGGATGGAATAACCGGGCAGAAATTTACCAGCTTGGTGCGCCGTCCACTTTCCTTCGGATGACCTGGGTCCTAAATGCCGGGCACGCGGCTTTGATGCTGGGCCCACGCATGCTCATTTTGGGCGGAAAGGCGGAATATGAAACGCCCACGGTCGAGGTCTACTACCTCAGCGTCGACTATCAAGATGGTCAGCTGAAAATAGAGTAATTGTATTTTTGCACGGCCGAAGGCCGCCTGCCGCGGAGGGCAGGGCAGCCAGAGCTCCGGAGGCCGGAGGGCATGGGTGCGGAGGCCCCGGAGCGTAGCCTAGCATGCGAAGCATGCTAGGCGAAGCGTAGGGGCCGAAGCGGCGGGCGGCCAAGGCCAGCTTAAGCAGTTACCCCATTTTTGCGTCCGTCTGTCCGCATATCTTATTATATACGGGTGATGCTATTTTAGGGATGGCCTTGGCGCCGTATGGTTTCTAATCAAATCGTGGCACATGATAGCTTTTTGGATAGATCTCAGTGAGTTCTTTAACATATGTAGGGAAGTCCTCGCCATTTTTCCATTGAAAAAAATTGTGATTGAAAACGTTCTCAATTTTGGTAATTTTTCACTTTGAAACTTGCTTGCTCATTCAATTTTTGACATTTCTTGTCGGACTTTTTTTTCTATTCAAGGCAAAACAATTGTGTTTAAGATCATGTATTTACTTTTTCACATTTTACAAATAATAATATTGAAAAATTCCAATGAGTAAAGTCAATTTTCGCGATTTTGGGTCTACTCATGTGGCTGATGTTTCAAGATATTTATTAGTTTGGGTTTTAGGTGATCAGCATGTGGGGCTTCTATGTTGGCATTTTCTGCTTACAATGATTGGCCTTGATTTGCTTTGCCATGCAGCTTTTTTCGAAGCTGTAGTAATTTTGGTGCTTGATATGTGATCTTTGAACATCAGTGTATTGTCATTGAGAAATGCTTATTGATGCTTCTAGACAACTTTTTACGATAATAGTCATTTCATGGTGTTTGTTGTAAATTATTAAATATCCTATGCTTTCCTATGCTGTGAAGAAATGAATAGGGTGGCCGCGCGTAGCGCGGCCACTGACCAATATTACTAGTATATATATATATGTGTGGTTCCGGGGCCGGGCCTCCGCGGTTTTTCAACGAAATTGGCTAATTTTTTGCATGAAGGTCCTTCTGGGTGGTATCTCCAGGCCATTTTTTGGGATGGGCGTAATTTTTCGATTTTCGCCCAAAACTCAATTTTTTGATGTTTCAAAGTACCAAAATTCATAAATAGCTGGTTTTTCAATGAAATTGGCTGAAATTTTGCATGAAGGTCCGCCTGGGTAATATATCCAGGTCATTTTTGGTTCTTGGCGTAATTTTGCGTTTTTTTCCCAAAACCTAAAATTTTGATGTTTCAAAGTACCAAAATTCATAAATCGCTGGTTTTCAATGAAATTGGCTGAAATTTTGCATGAAGGTCCGCCTGGTAATATCTCCAGGTCATTTTCGGTGCTTGGCGTAATTTTGCGTTTTTTTCCCAAAACCTAAAATTTTGATGTTTCAAAGTATCAAAATTCATAAATCGCTGGTATTTCAATGATATTGGCTGAAATTTTGCATGAAAGTCTGTCTAAGTGGTGGTTTAGGACCTTTATTGGGGTTTTGCAAAATTTTAGATTTTTTTCTAAAAAACTTAATATTTTGATGTTTCAAAACTGAAGAACTCATAACTCCCTTGTTTTTAAACAAAATTGGCTGCAATTTTGCATGAAGGCTGGCTGGAGGCTTTGGACCATTATTTGGGCTTTGAGAAATATATGGGGTTTTCCCTAAAACATAAAATTTTGATGTTTCAAAATTGAAAAATTCATTAATCCTTGGTTAATCAACCCAATTGGCTAAAATATGCTCATGTAGCTTCACAATATTGCTTGGAATAGAGGCCGCGCATCTTGGCGACAGCCGAGAATACCTTGTCATTCAGAATTACTTAGTTTTAATTAAGACTTAGTTTTCATAGGACCTTAGAAATAGCATAAACTGTGAGATATTATATTTCTTAGTTTTTTCCTTATGTGCACTACCCTGAAACATTTCATGCTATTCGGTTCAAAAATCAGATTTTTTTAAACTTATAACATTTAAGAAGCAGAATCTGATAGACTCAAAACGCTGATGGTCAGTTCCAAAAATCGAAGGTGTCCCGATTCAAATGGGTTTGTGCCTACTATTAAAGCAATTTAGTTGCCATGTCTGTGCAACGCACCGTTTCTCAAAATATGGCTTTGTTGGAGAAATATTGCCTATTTTGTAACATGTAGTTTTTTGGGGTCTGTAAACCTGAAATTTCAGTTTTTGCGCGGCCAAGGCCAGCTTAAGCAATTACCCCATTTTTGCGTCCATCCTTCAGCATATATTTATCTTTTATAATACGCGTCAGTTTATAGTACAAAATTAAAAACTTTAAATTTTCGATTTTTTAAATTTTCGTATTTTTATTTCAAAGAACATAAATTTGCATGCACCTTCATTTTTGTCATAAAATTACCTTTGGATTGATATGTAATAGTTCATACTAATGTAAAATTTCTTAAACAAAATTTTAGAAAAACTGAAATTCCTCAAAAAACTGCATATTACAGAATAGGCCATATTTTTCCGACGAAGCCATATTTTGAGAAACGGTTAGTTCGGTGCCGTTTTTCTGATTTTGAGAAACGGTTAGTTCGGTGCCGTTCGCTTATTCGGTGCCGAAACAATTAATTCTTGGTTTTCAACATTTAATTTGAAAAATTTAAAATCAACTTACCAACAAACTCTCCGACAATACCTAGGTCGGGTAATCTCAGGGTCGAAAAATCAAGGCAAAGCAATAGGACCTAGCTTAAAATTTTATTTTAGCCGCTGCTGATTGGTGAGAACATTGCTAGACGTGGTCCATCCCTGCCGACTGGACTGTACGGCCATGCAGCTACCGTGCACAATGGCCATGTTGTTGTGTGCGGCGGCAGAAGCGCTGAGGGCGACGTGGCCGACTGCTATCGCCTGGTGGACGATGTCTGGACACAGTTCACCTCCCTCAGCTCGCCCCGCAGCTATCACCATCTGGTCACCCATCACATCTTTTTACCTCGAATACTTTACAATACTTTACAATGTGTACAAACCTCACAGCAGGCCTTTCAGGCCAGCTCCGCGGTCAAAACCAAGCCTAACCTTTTGCAATAAAGGTGAAATGCGGTAAAAACCTGGCACATTTTGTGGTGCCTTTTCCAACACACGTACGTATTTGGCGATAGACTTAAAATGCCCTTCAGTGGACACTTTGAAGGCCCAAGGGCACGATGAATGACGCTTTTCTTGAATCCGAGCCTTAGCAGCCCAAACTTGCAATTAGCCACATTTCAGGCGTCAGCAGGTGGTAACCTTTACGTGATCAACAATGGAGGATCCACTGAGCGCTATGTGGAGGCGGCGGATGCTTGGATCGAAGTGAGGTCCTTGAGACTTTATAAGTTAGCTGCGGTCCTGGTAATTAACGACCTCATATACGCTTTTGAACATAAACACTACCACGTATTCAACACCACAACTGAGGTAGTCAAGCTCGCTGTCTAAACCTTGCCCAGCTGACCAGCCCTGCTGCAGACCTGGCAAGACGGCCCTTACTTTCAGCGAACTCGAGACAATGTCTCTCCTCTTTACCTGGATGGCAAGATTTGGATAATCGGAGGAAGTCATAGTCCATCATTACATTCTTTTGCTTTGTTCTCTTGTCCCTGAGCGGTCAATCTCCAGACTCGGATTTGGAAGTGTCCAGGACGGTCGAAGTGCTGGACTTAAGGGGAAGCAGTTCGGAGTGGAGCCTGCTCGATCAGATGCTTGAACTTCCCGCCGCAGCCAGCATTGTGTTTCCGCTATTTGCCTAATGACTTGCTATGCTCGGAGGCACATTACTGATGCACTGATTGCGCTTTGCGCCATATACTTGTTCAAACAATATTCGCTGAAGAAAATAGCGGTTTTACAACAGAAATTAAGTAAACACGTAAATTTAGTCTGATATGGAAGATATTAAAATGCCGAATTTGATGGACTTAGAGCTGAAGTGTGCCTTGAAAAATCATCGTTCCAAACGCTCAGCGGTCCGGGAGCAGATAAATGGGGTATGCTGAGAAATGGCGAATTCTCAACGAATTGGGACAAACTTTTTTTTTCCTGAAAGGTAATAAAATTTTAGGAAGATCTGGAGGGGTGGAACAAGTCCCGGAGCATTTGAAACATTACTTTTTGGGCTGAAAGGTTGAACGCCTGCTACAAACTTCAACCATTCCAGTGCACAGCTTGCGATCGATCATTTTACGAAAAGACAGGTGCTCAAAGACATCAAAACACCAGCGGACAAGTATAATGACGCAAAGCGCAATAGGTGACCGCGACGCGCAAATTTCTAATGTTTCAAATGCTCCGGGACCAGTTCCATCCCTCCAGAGCTTTCTAAAATGATATTACCATTCAGCAAAAAAATTTGTCCAATTCCGTTGAGAATTCGCCATTTCTCAACATAGCCTATTTCTCAACATTTCTACCCAAAAAAGTAATGTTTCAAATGCTCCAGGACTTGTTCCACCCCTCCAGATCTTCCTAAAATTTTATTACCTTTCAGGAAAAAAAAATTTGACCCAATAAGTTGAGAATTCGCCATTTCTCAGCATACCTCATTTATCAACCGTTCTACCCAACAAGGTATTCTCGGCTATCGCCAAGATGCGCGGCCTTTTTCCAAGTAATAAGCTCAGGCTACGTTGCTAAATTTTGAAAGTGCTATGCCTTCTAATCCAAGAATACGATTGACCATGAAAACCAGTGAATTTATGCTTGTTCAAATTGTTTTAATTTTTGCTTGATCAAATTTTTGGAAACATCAGGAATTTAGGTTATTAATAAATCAACAAATAACAAATATTTCGCCAATTCCTTTTTACAGCTTCACCTAGACACCCAGATGGATCTTCTTGCCACACTTCAGCAATATTTATTGAAAAACCATGAATTTATGCTTGTTCAAATTCTTGCAACATCAAGATTTTTGGTGTTTTGGCCATACATCAAAATAAAATAAATATTCTTTGTAAACATTTTTAACAGCTTCAAGATACCGCCTCAACACACGTACCTGCCAAAATTGAGCTGATTTTATTAAAAAACTAGGGACTTATGGATGTTGGAATTTTTGAAACATCAAGTTTTAGGGTTTTTAGCTATAAATCAAGAAATAATAAATTTTTCAAAAAGCCCTTTTCTCAACTTCAAGATATCACCATGGCAGACGTAGATGCCAAAATTCAACTGATTTCATTAAAAAACCATGGATTTATGGATGTTCAAATTTTTGAAACATCAAGATTTTAGGTTTTTGGTCATAAATCGGTAAATAATGAATATTTCGGGAATTCCTTTTGCCAGCTTCAAGAAATCACCACGACGGACGTATCTGCCAAAAATCAGCTTATTTCATTGAAAACCCAGCGATTTATGATTTTTGGTGCTTTGAAACATCAAAAATTTGGGTTTTGGGCGAAAAACGCAAAATTACGTCAAGCGCAAAAAATGGCCTGGAGATACCACCTAGTCGGACCTTCATGCAAAAAATTAGCCAATTTCGTTGAAAAACCGCGGAGTACGGGCCCCGGAAAGACACATATATATATATAGATATATATATGCGGACAGACGGACGCAAAAATGGGGTAACTGCTTAAGCTGGCCTTGGCCGCCCGCCGCTTCGGGCAGGGCGCCAGAGCTCCTCCGGCCTCCGGGCACGGGTGCTACGGCCCCTACGCTTCGCCTAGCATGCTTCGCATGCTATGCTACGCTCCGGGGCCTCCGCACCCATGCCCTCCGGCCTCCGGAGCTCTGACTGCCCTGCCCTCCGCGGCAGGCGGCCGTCGGCCGCGCAAAAAAGTAATGTTTCAAATGCTCAAATTCCGGGTCCACCCTGCCAGGATCCAAGCGGCAAGCGTTAGCTTGCAGGGAAAAAAGTTTGCCACATTTTGTTGAGAATTCGCAGGGCACTGACCATTCCAGATTAAAATATATATATATATATATATATATATATATATATATATATATATATATATATATATATATATATATATATATATATATATATATACAGACAAAAAGTTAGTCGCATGTATAGACCGCGAAGCAGGCCCTTCGGGCCCGCTTCGCGGTCTAAAATGCAGGTAGTATGGCGTGTCAGCTCTTTCTGTTTTAACATTAGCAAATAAAGTGGAGCATCTGTCGGGCTTTCAAACCAGAAGCAAGATGAAGCGATCGTACGAGCAGACTTCTTTATGTGCTTCGGAATGGACAGTACTATATGGAAGGGATTCAAAGGATTTTTGTAAGCAGATTTTTACAGAATAACATAAAAGAATACGTAGGCCAAATTTTCAGCAGTGAAAAAAAGCAAGAATTTATTTTTAACACAATGGGAAACTTTTTGGAACAAGGCATGAGCATTGAACTCGGGGAACTGTTTGAGCCTGCTTCCCATGTTTCAGCACGGCTGGCGATTAGTGGGGTGGTAATAGAGGAACCATAGGCTGTCAAGGGAGAGGCTGAAAATATTGTAAAAATTGAATAATACGAAATTCATTTCTTGAAAAATCAAATGAAAATTATTTAGTCTTTGGAAAAAATCATTGTTACTTTTGATATTTTTTGTAGTTTTACGGTTCGATTGATGTATAATAGTCTGGGGTTTGTCAAAACATGTTGGTTGAAATCGATTTTTAGGTCATCCAGAGGTCAAAAAGAAGGAGTTAATAAATGGCCATTTCTCAGCAAGAAAGTCATATCTTGGGCTAGGGTTTATTGGGCTGAGATCACAACCAAATAGACTAAATCCATGGCCTAATTACGATTCCCAACTCAAACCTTCGATGTTTGGTAAGTGGAATACCCCTCTGAATCCTCTCACAAAACGCCTTTTAAATTGTGCCTTTTTTGCTGTAGAACAAAATGTTGAATTCAATTTTTATGACGCAAACACTGGTAATAGAAAATACTGCTTTGGTAACTAGAGTCAAAACAGTGCAATGAAGAAAGTCAAACCAAACACTTAAAGCTATACGACTAGAACTGTAAACTGAAAGCAAGGAGATTGGGTGTAAGGAAATGGGCATTCAAATTGGTCACAGAAAGGCCGCCGCAGCGTAGTGGGCGTATGCCTTGTATCTGTTCCTTGCTTCTTTGGAGTCTGAGTGTGGTTTTGCGAGGTTTTGCAGTTGTTCCAGGTAATACTTCAAAAAGAGGCCTTTTCCGGAGCCAACTGTTTTTTTTCGAAAAGAAACCTTGCAGAGGCGAAAGCGAAGCTCCGAGTTGAGGTGGGCAATTTGGGAGGCGCCAATGTGACATTGGTAGGCCCGTTTGAACAGTTCCTTCTCCGCAACCACCGGGCCATCCGACCAGTTGACGATGCGAAGTGCGTTCAGCAGTCGCTCCTTGGCTGAAAAATGTCAGCAGGATTTGTGCATCCCCATGCAAGCGGTGGTGAACCGATGTGGTCGCAGCGTTTGTAGATGCGAGCGCAGTTTCCGGAGCAGCTCACCGGCACCAGACTGCTGACATCGAGGCCCGCCAGCGCCTCCTGGTAGTTGGCGAAGAAGGCGGCGAGGTCTCCGACGACGGGCTCCAGCTCCTTGTCCTGGATGCCGAAGATGACGAGCTGCTTGAGCAGGAGCTCCTTGTCCTGCTTCTCCTCCACTCGAAAGACCGCCATCTTGCGCCAGACGCAGGAGCCCCAGCACAGCTTCCTTTGTAGACGCTTCTGAAAGAAATTGTCCACTTGTTCGGAAACATACACCTTTAGTTTTCGGAATAAATCAAATAATAAAGAAAAATTCTTGCAAAATTCGTATCCTTTTTTTGAAACATTAAAATTGGAATTTCCATTCGCGCGCTTCAAAATACCATAAAGCCTCCTTGTCGTACTAGTATTTACCGGTTTCGTTAATTCTTTTTCACGGCTTGATTCAAAACCGCTAAGTCCTGATACACAACAAATGATAGTTTTTTGGCCTCAATGCTTTGCGTACTAATATGCTTTCATTTTAAGCTAGTAGAATTTGACTTTAAGCAAAGGGCTGACCGCGGAGTGCTTGGAGAAAGACCTCGTGAAGGTTGGTCTGTAGGGCCTCCACCTGCCACTCCCGAGCCAGCTCTGCCAGGGGTTCCAAGTCTTCGTTGGCAATGAGGAGCGCCTTCCCAAGCAGGCTCCAAGTCGCGCCTTCCATTCGCTCCACTTTCACGCGCTCCAGCCAGCCCAGGAACACCAGCACCTCCTCCAGGCTCAAATTACACTCACATGCATGCCAAAGCTTTTGAAATGCAACGGAAAGAAATCTTCAGTGGACATCGGCCTGGACAGCTCAACAGCTGAATAAATGCTTGGTAAGGAACCTTTTGCCGGTGAGTTTGGCGCAAGCTTCCTCTGCTTCCTTGTACGGCCCAAAGACCAGCTTGTGGAGAGTTTCGCTTGCATTTGCCAGTGTCTCCTAAAATATACCTCCTCAGATCGTGCTCATACTTTGCGCTTACACCCTGTAACAGGGCACCTTACGGGGCACCAGCTAGCGAGGTAAGCACTTTTAGGTTTTTCTTTTAACGAAAATTAAAAAAAAATCCTAAAGTTTAAACTTTGTTTTGTTGCAAAGGGAAAGGCACAAAAATTCATTCAACAATCAAGAAATCTTCTTCTCTTTACTCCTATCAGCAGTGGTTGTTTACAACTAAAAAACATATTTAGTGGAAAAACTACAGTACTGAAAAAACTAAGTTTTTGACTCACTAACTTGGTGCCCTGTAACTACAAAAAAAACGAGAGGAGCCCTTTTCGCTTTGTGCCTTTGAGAAAAATTTTCTGAAGGAAATAAAACGAGCAGAAGCAAATAGCCTCTCACCTTGGACACCCAAAGCGTTTGGCCCTCCACGATGAGGCGAAAGTTGGCCGTCTCACTCTTGGCCTGATATCGTTCGGGTATGGTCATCTTTTGGCTAGCCATATTCTTTGCTGCGGATGTTGAAAGCTTAGTGGTGTGAAATCTGCGTGTTTTCCTGCCTCTGTGCTGGAGTGCGCTTGTTATCCGTTTGTTTTCAATTCCTTGGCCTACGCCAGACCACATATATTGTGCGAATGAAAATGCGCGATTATCAGTCAAATGCGTGGTTATATGGACATGAAGTTTGATAAATGTTAAAAATGTATTTTATTCATTTTTTAACAAAATCTTTACGACAACACTAATGGCCATCATTAATGTGCGTCAAAATTTGTCTTATAATCTGTCATCCAAGATCGCGTAATCAAAATAAAAAAAGACAATGTGAAAAGGAGCACACCGATAGCGATGGCCTATGTACCAACTAGAAACTATGCAGTCAAATTTACAGCTCTTTCACAACTGCTCAGAAATAACAAAATTTCAATAACATTTACGATGACCCATGCCATGCAGATAAGCAATAGCTACAAATTTTTTAGGAAAAATGTTTGCAGAAACGGCCCAGGCCAATTTTGAGGGTTTGTTAATGTTAATGAAAACTTATTAACTTACAACCTATTTCCCCGCTAACTTTTTTCTCGGTTTCTAGCGAGGCCTTAGGTTCTTAGCACTTCTTGGTGCTATTGCCGTATGTGATCTACCATAGAGTTGTGATCTACCTGTGATCTACCTGTGATCTACCTGTGATCTACCTGTGATCTACCTGTAATCTACCAGGTTTTGATGCACCACTCAATTTCTAATGTTAATTTTGACACATTTATTATTAATTTACAAGTATACAAATTTCCTATACCCACACACCGTGCTCTAACCCGTTCCTATACTAATTCCTTAACGGGTCCATTTAGTGGACGAATGAAAGCACGGGTGTGGGTGGAGGGAAATTACAACGTGTCCGATTTTTTTAAAACTTGGACAGTAACTTACTTTAAATTTAAATTTAAAGAAAACAGGTGGTAGATCACATACAGCATTGAAAACCAGGTGGTAGATCACATACGGCATTAGAAACCAGGTGGTAGATCACATACGGCATTAGAAACATGACGGTAGATCACATACGGCAATAGCACCCACTTCTTTGGGTGTCATAAAGTTGACACGTTCATGAAGGAAAACAAAAACTAAGATGTAAGAAGATAAAGAATAGAGTTAAAATTAGAAGACCACTGAGCCTGGGTAGGCCATAGAATGGCAATCTCTTTTGAAAGTTTATAAACATATGCTAATTTTGCTCGTTAATACTGATCTGGCTTGACGCAAATGGGCATTTCTCTTAAAAGCTCTAGATTTGTTTTTTCCAGTAATTATCATCTGTTATTCGACTAGACCAAGCTAAGATTTGTTTCTTTTCTTCTAAAGAAAATGGATAGTTTTAAAGCGAAAACAATTGAGCCATAAGCAGCTGTCAAATAACATAATAATAAAAGAATTTGAAAGAAGCAAAAGCCATGTGCTATAAAGCCAAAAGCAAAAAATCTAATTGCGCGAAATAGACAAAGATGCGATTTGAACGATAACGGCACCTGAATAAAGAACCAGTGACTATAGGAAGTAAGTAAAGAATGGAGCACCTGAACGCAAGGCACCGGAATAGAGAAAAATTCTAGTGAAAATACTTGAAGAATGAAAAAATTAAACATGAAATATAGAAAGGTGAAAAAGAAAGACTATT
>JASANA010002989.1:0-13129 GCA_030248095.1 Ptycholaimellus sp. GST1_10
TATGTAATTATACTGGTTCAGTTATTTACGTATTGCTCATTTTTTTAAATGCCTAAATAAACTCTAAAAATGAGCAATAGATTGATGAAATTCTATTTGATGAATATAATTATGGAAGTATCATGGAAAATTAAGGTTTGGTACCAAAATTGATATTTGGGAACCACAAAATTGGTCATTTCGCAAAACTGGCGAAAAATGACTAAACATAAAATAAAATGCTTGTCAAAACTGAAATTCAACTTGAAGTTCTAGTGTTACCAGTTAAATAATTACCAAAAATTAAATTTTAAATATATAACCACTTCTGTTTTATTGTTTTGATAGCGTCAATTTCAAAAAATTTAGCTAATCTTCGGAAGCTAATATTTGTAGCTCGCTTAGGCTTTGGGTAAATAACAGAAACCATTACCGACCTTTCATGGTTTTTGTAAATTTCATTCGGTTATTAATATGGACCGCAGCGAAAATTGTTTTGGTTTTTGGTAGTGATTTTCCTGGCATCAGTCGATATCATCTTGTAAGACGAAAATAACTCAAGATGGTATCCAAAATTGGAACTGCCCTTTCGAATTGCTATCTTTTATTAATCAAATCCACATTTTCAATTTGATCTGCAGATTTGTCTGCACATCAGCCTTTTTACAATGCTTCTAATGTGAACAGCAAATTTTTTATCCGAAAGGGATGAGCGGTTAACTAGGAGCACTCACCAAAACAAATAGCAACTCTTTGTTAAAACCGAGTTTGACTGACAAATATTTAGGGGTGAAGAGTGAGACGAACAGCCGAAAGTCAACACAAACGCTTAGCGTCTAAAATGAAAACCATATTCTCCACAAGAAAAGCAAAGAAACAACTGAACGAGCTGCTCGGTCAAATAAAGGCGATAAAATCCAGCCAATCCTAGGCCTCGTGGTCAAACTTGTCAAAGAGTTCGATGATCTTGGCGATTCCCAGTTGAGCTGAATTGTTTCCGGATTCCTGTCAACATCTCGTTTCATCAGAGAGGATAGGATGAAAGTGAGAGGCAACGGTGATCTCCATGAAGTCGGAGAGCTGCTGCATGGCCTTGATCATGGGCGCAAACTTCCCCTCGGGCAGCCACTCCCGCACCTCGCTCACCACATACTGCAGCCAACCATTGCTAGAAGGCTGGAAAGGAGGGGCTAGAAGGAAGGTACCTCGTTCTGAAGGACGAGGAAGCCGAGGAAGAGTGCAAGGTAGGCGGCCATGATGCCCTCCTCCATGTGGGCGTCCGCGTGGCTCATCGCAGCCTCCACCCCGGCAGCCAGGGCCTCCTCTCGTGCCGCCGCCCCGCCCACACGTCCTTCAGGAAGGCTAGAAGGAAGGTACCTCGTTCTGAAGGACGAGGAAGCCGAGGAAGAGTGCGAGGTAGGCGGCTTTGATGCCCTCCTCCATGTGGGCGTCCGCGTGGCTCATCGCAGCCTCCACCCCGGCAGCCAGGGCCTCCTCTCGTGCCGCCGCCCCGCCCCAGCGTCCCTCAGGAAGGCTAGAAGGAAGGTACCTCGTTCTGAAGGACGAGGAAGCCGAGGAAGAGTGCAAGGTAGGCGGCCATGATGCCCTCCTCCATGTGGGCGTCCGCGTGGCTCATCGCAGCCTCCACCCCGGCAGCCAGGGCCTCCTCTCGTGCCGCCGCCCCGCCCACACGTCCCTCAGGAAGGCTAGAAGGAAGGTACCTCGTTCTGAAGGACGAGGAAGCCGAGGAAGAGTGCAAGGTAAGCCGCCATGATGCCCTCCTCCATGTGGGCGTCCGCGTGGCTCATCGCAGCCTCCACCCCGGCAGCCAGGGCCTCCTCTCGTGCCGCCGCCCCCGCCCACACGTCCCCTCAGGAAGGCTAGAAGGAAGGTACCTCGTTCTGAAGGACGAGGAAGCCGAGGAAGAGTGCAAGGTAGGCGGCCATGATGCCCTCCTCCATGTGGGCGTCCGCGTGGCTCATCGCAGCCTCCACCCCGGCAGCCAGGGCCTCCTCTCGTGCCGCCGCCCCGCCCACACGCCCCTCAGGAAGGCTAGAAGGAAGGTACCTCGTTCTGAAGGACGAGGAAGCCGAGGAAGAGTGCAAGGTAGGCGGCCATGATGCCCTCCTCCATGTGGGCGTCCGCGTGGCTCATCGCAGCCTCCACCCCGGCAGCCAGGGCCTCCTCTCGTGCCGCCGCCCCGCCCACACGCCCCTCAGGAAGGCTAGAAGGAAGGTACCTCGTTCTGAAGGACGAGGAAGCCGAGGAAGAGTGCAAGGTAGGCGGCCATGATGCCCTCCTCCATGTGGGCGTCCGCGTGGCTCATCGCAGCCTAAACCCCGCCAGCCAGCTCCTCCTCTCGCGCCGACGCCCCTCTCCCGATGCCCTCAGGAAGGCTAGAAGGAAGGTACCTCGTTCTGAAGGACGAGGAAGCCGAGGAAGAGTGCAAGGTAGGCGGCCATGATGCCCTCCTCCATGTGGGCGTCCGCGTGGCTCATCGCAGCCTCCACCCCAGCAGCCGAGGCCTCCTCGTGCCGCCGCCCCGCCCACACGTCCCTCAGGAAGGATGAAAGGAAGGTACCTCGTTCTGAAGGACGAGGAAGCCGAGGAAGAGTGCAAGGTAGGCGGCCATGATGCCCTCCTCCATGTGGGCGTCCGCGTGGCTCATCGCAGCCTCCACCCGGCAGCCAGGGCCTCCTCTCGTGCCGCCGCCCCGCCCACACGTCCCTCAGGAAGGCTAGAAGGAAGGTACCTCGTTCTGAAGGACGAGGAAGCCGAGGGAGAGTGCAAGGTAGGCGGCCATGATGCCCTCCTCCATGTGGGCGTCCGCGTGGCTCATCGCAGCCTCCACCCCGGCAGCCAGGGCCTCCTCTCGTGCCGCCGCCCCGCCCACACGCCCCTCAGGGAGGCTAGAAGGAAGGTACCTCGTTCTGAAGGACGAGGAAGCCGAGGAAGAGTGCAAGGTAGGCGGCCATGATGCCCTCCTCCATGTGGGCGTCCGCGTGGCTCATCGCAGCCTCCACCCCGGCAGCCAGGGCCTCCTCTCGTGCCGCCGCCCCGCCCACACGTCCCTCAGGAAGGCTAGAAGGAAGGTACCTCGTTCTGAAGGACGAGGAAGCCGAGGAAGAGTGCAAGGTAGGCGGCCATGATGCCCTCCTCCATGTGGGCGTCCGCGTGGCTCATCGCAGCCTCCACCCCGGCAGCCAGGGCCTCCTCTCGTGCCGCCGCCCCGCCCACACGTCCCTCAGGAAGGCTAGAAGGAAGGTACCTCGTTCTGAAGGACGAGGAAGCCGAGGA
The DNA here is from genome assembly GCA_030248095.1 of Ptycholaimellus sp. GST1_10. Lineage (NCBI taxonomy): Eukaryota > Metazoa > Nematoda > Chromadorea > Chromadorida > Chromadoridae > Ptycholaimellus > Ptycholaimellus sp. GST1_10. Next base: position 3,277 of record JASANA010002989.1, read on the forward strand.
AGAGTGCAAGGTAGGCGGCCATGATGCCCTCCTCCATGTGGGCGTCCGCGTGGCTCATCGCAGCCTCCACCCCGGCAGCCAGGGCCTCCTCTCGTGCCGCCGCCCCGCCCACACGCCCCTCAGGAAGGCTAGAAGGAAGGTACCTCGTTCTGAAGGACGAGGAAGCCGAGGAAGAGTGCAAGGTAGGCGGCCATGATGCCCTCCTCCATGTGGGCGTCCGCGTGGCTCATCGCAGCCTCCACCCCGGCAGCCAGGGCCTCCTCTCGTGCCGCCGCCCCGCCCACACGCCCCTCAGGAAGGCTAGAAGGAAGGTACCTCGTTCTGAAGGACGAGGAAGCCGAGGAAGAGTGCAAGGTAGGCGGCCATGATGCCCTCCTCCATGTGGGCGTCCGCGTGGCTCATCGCAGCCTCCACCCCGGCAGCCAGGGCCTCCTCTCGTGCCGCCGCCCCGCCCACACGTCCCTCAGGAAGGCTAGAAGGAAGGTACCTCGTTCTGAAGGACGAGGAAGCCGAGGAAGAGTGCAAGGTAGGCGGCCATGATGCCCTCCTCCATGTGGGCGTCCGCGTGGCTCATCGCAGCCTCCACCCCGGCAGCCAGGGCCTCCTCTCGTGCCGCCGCCCCGCCCACACGCCCCTCAGGAAGGCTAGAAGGAAGGTACCTCGTTCTGAAGGACGAGGAAGCCGAGGAAGAGTGCAAGGTAGGCGGCCATGATGCCCTCCTCCATGTGGGCGTCCGCGTGGCTCATCGCAGCCTCCACCCCGGCAGCCAGGGCCTCCTCTCGTGCCGCCGCCCCGCCCACACGCCCCTCAGGAAGGCTAGAAGGAAGGTACCTCGTTCTGAAGGACGAGGAAGCCGAGGAAGAGTGCAAGGTAGGCGGCCATGATGCCCTCCTCCATGTGGGCGTCCGCGTGGCTCATCGCAGCCTCCACCCCGGCAGCCAGGGCCTCCTCTCGTGCCGCCGCCCCGCCCACACGCCCCTCAGGAAGGCTAGAAGGAAGGTACCTCGTTCTGAAGGACGAGGAAGCCGAGGAAGAGTGCAAGGTAGGCGGCCATGATGCCCTCCTCCATGTGGGCGTCCGCGTGGCTCATCGCAGCCTCCACCCCGGCAGCCAGGGCCTCCTCTCGTGCCGCCGCCCCGCCCACACGCCCCTCAGGAAGGCTAGAAGGAAGGTACCTCGTTCTGAAGGACGAGGAAGCCGAGGAAGAGTGCAAGGTAGGCGGCCATGATGCCCTCCTCCATGTGGGCGTCCGCGTGGCTCATCGCAGCCTCCACCCCGGCAGCCAGGGCCTCCTCTCGTGCCGCCGCCCCGCCCACACGACCCTCAGCCCCCACAGCCACCGCCTCCGCCTTCTCCGCCAACTTGGCCTCCACCTCCGCATCCACCCGCTGTGCTCGCTCCGAGTGGTGCCTGGGCCAACAATCAGCCTTGCCCTCCATCCCCCTAGCTGTGAGGAAGAGGATGGCTACGAGAAGAGGCGGCTGATAGCCTGGAGAGAGGGTAGGTCGGGGGTGGGGTGTTGGAGGGCGGGTACGGGGACGCGGGCGGCGATGAGCTGGCGGCGATTGGCGTTGCAGTGCTCCACCAGGTTGATCAGCAGCGACACCACCATGAACTGGCAGTCGAACACCTGGCAACCCATAGCTCTCTATCCGGCCCTGATACTAGAGGCTTGCTGAGGAGCGTGCCTTGGATTTGGGCAGGTGCTGAGGGCAGGCCTGGGTGAGCAGGCGAAGTGTGAGTCGGAGGAAGTCGGGGCACTGGCCGAGGCGGAGGCAGGCGAGCTCGTTGTTGTTGGCGATGTTGCAGAGGAGGCGGACGAAGCCGTGGAAGGCGGAGTGGAGGAGGCGCTGTTCTGGCCCCTTCACCTCCTCCTCCCCCTCCCCTTGCTGCGGCAGTGTTTCCAGGGCTTTGTGGAAGAACCTCATCAGTCTGCACATATTCTACGTATTCGCATCGAGGAAAAGCTGATTGAATGCTAGGGGCCAATACTTGCCGCAGGTGGCGATGATGAGAGAGTTGCGGAAGCTGACCAGGAATTTCTGGTTCTCCTCCGATGTGGTTGCCTGAAATGCAAGGGGGTTGAAGAAAAGGAGGAGAAAAGGGGCATGAACATGTTCCAGGATGCGGATGTGACGCTCGACAAGCTTCAGCTGTTCCAGAAGCTCTTTCTCCAGGCTAACTGCCTCATCACTTTTCACCTTGGCCATCAGACTCGTTACCTTCTCCGGTACTGAGCCAAAAAGTTGGTTATGACGCTAGCAAAATGAGAAGTGAGAGGGAGAACGAGCAAGAGCGGAATGCTGAAGGATGCCGAGGTTGAGTATGAGCTCCTTCTGGCGAGGATCCTTGCACCGATGGGTCATGTACACCAAAGACTCTGTCGCCAGAAACGAAGCCTTAAATCAAGGTTCAAGTCAACTCATTCGTCTACCTCCTTCATGCTAACCGTCAAATTTTCCTGTGTCACTTCGAAGAGGAAATCCGGCGTATTCTGAGCACAGTTGCGGTACCATTTCTCCAGAATCTCCCAGACTGAAATTTGAAAGCTGAGTAGAAATAGAATAGAAATAGGAGTAAGCAAGAATGTAACCTTTGTCCTTGCATTTGAGGAGACTGGAAGGCGGAGGCTGGGGGGCGGGTGGTGCTTTGATGAGAGAGATGGCGAGTCGAAGGGCGTCGGCGTCGGGAGCGAATCCGAGGCGGTCGCGACTGAGGAGGTAGAGGATGGCGGCGGCTGGGAGACAGAGCTGTGGGGAGTCGGGGAGGTGTGGGAGGAGGCCTTTGAAGAGGGTGCCGAGTATGCCCTTGGAGCGGAGGAACTGGCGGAAGGGGGCGGCCAGGGACTTGCGGGCCAGCTGCAGCATGCTCAGCACGCGCACCTCGCTGGAGCTGCCCTCCTTCAGACTGCTCACCAGGTACTCCACCTCCTCTGCCGGGTTCAAGCAAACATTGTCTAGAGGGAAGGCTGTAGGGGTAGGGGAGGAAATGGAACGATGGTGCTCGGCAATCTGTCCGTGGTCGTGAATCTGATGGGCGTCCTTGACGGTGGCCCAGGGTCGTTTGCTCATCGCCTTGGCGCTGGAGGAATTCTCAGCTGGGCCGCGGCCGCCGCGACCCGAGAAAGACGCCGCACGGCTGAGACCAACCTCAATCCACTTCCTTTAGCACCTCAGCTCGCTAAGGAGGGTATAAACTGAAGTAGTAGAGGGCGGGAGGGGTTTCTTGGCTTTGTCCCGAAAGGCGAAAGTGTCCCGACCATCCTCCTGCTCTTCCTCGGAGTCTCCATCCTGACGCCAGCAGTAGACTGCTTTCTTCACCGCTTTCTTCGCCTGAATTCCTTGCTGATCATAAGGCGAGAAATGTGGCGAGAAAGAAGTACGGGGGGCTTGGCGGAGGGCTTGGAGAGGTTGGAAGGAGCGCTGGCGGTTTTGGAGAGGCTGGGCGGGGGCGGGGAGTGTAAGGAGGCGGAGGCCTTGGTGGATGGGATGAGAGCAGGCGGGCTCTTGGGCGGGGAGGCGAGGCGTAGTGCCTTGGCGGCGCGAGGGAGCTCTCCGCCGCTGGAACCGCTGGAACCCTGAGAGGATGAGGTGCAGGAGGGAAGGCCGATCTCCTCCTCCTCTTCCTCCTCCTCCAGTGGCGGCGTTGCCTGCAGCCCTATCCCATGGCCCCAGCCAACCCCAGCCAGCAAGAGGAGGCAACCTTCCGTTTGGGAGGCGACGGCGTGGACTTGGACTTGGAGATGGGAGGCGGGGAGGCTGGGAAAGCGAAGGGGTCCGTCTTGGCCTCCAGGGCCTTGACGGGGTGTGGATTGAGCTTGCGCGGGGAGCGTCGGGGCCCGGTGGAGGAGGGGAGGGCAGAAGCTCCGCCGCGCTTTCCGCCCGTCATTTCGTCGAACAGCGCTCCGGAAGAATCCTGGCAGAACAGTATGTGAAATGGGAAAAATGAAGAATGAAGATACCTTTTTGCTCTTAGTGTCATAGGTCTTGGTGAGAAGGAAGCGGGAGGTCATTTCTCCTCTGGTCCAACCTCCACAACCTACTCGCTTACTTGCCAGCCAGAGCTGATCAACTTCAAGCACAGACTTTCTGCAAACCTTCATGGACTCAGCAAAACTTGGCGTTTTCTTCACGGGACATTAGTTCAATACGTTTTATCCAATTAGCTTAATGCTTGAAGTTGTGACTCCTATTTTATCCCACACGTCTCTGTGAATTAGTTTTCTGCACTACACTAAACTGAACGATGTTAAAAGAAAATGCTGGACACTTTTGCTGCTTGAAGAGCAACCAAACTCTGACCAAAACTATACACTGAACGACCAGACTAATCTAAATCGCAATACTTTTTATGATCAAATATATGACCAAGCGAAACGCAAGGTTTGAATGCAATGGCTCAATAGCATCTGCTGCTCTGTGAACTCCAGAGGCGACTAATCAATGGAAGTGGCGATAGAAACTTGTTTGCATTGCTAAGTCGAGTCCGGAGCGGAAAGAGGATGTGTTGAGTACGGTGGGTAGGCGGGGCGGGCGGGGCGAGTGTGGGAGGCCCAAAAAAGGGGGAAAGAAGGGCGCGGTAACTGCTCCAAAAGGCAAAAGGCAGGCACACCATGCGGCCTGGCCTCTCTGACACTCACACAGACACACACCTACCCTTCTACTCCGCGCCCTTCACCCTCAGCCCTGCCCCCAGCGGTCTCCACTTACACTCTCTGCCCTTCTCTAATCACATACCATCCACTCCTCCCTTTTCTCCTGGGCCATGCGCTCAATTTCACCAGCCTCAGTGGAGCTGTGAGTTTTTTTTCGAGCGAGATGAGAGGCGGGTTGTTTTGGAGAGGCGGTGAGACGAAAGCGGTTGTTTGCGAAGAGTGCTTGTGGCTCATCCCACTGTCCCCCTCTCCCTCCCCCCACCTGGGCTGGGCGTGCGTACGCAGGCTGGCGGGGTCCTCTGGGAGTGGATAAGTGGAAGCGTCCACTTTGCCCACTTCACTCAGCCTCCCTGTCCTTCTCTCTCACTTCCCGCATTGCTCAGCCCACGCGCCCTGGGTTCCCTGAACTTGCTGAGCTCATTGTGCTGAGGTGAGGCAGTTGCCTAGCAGCTTGCCAAGCCATGCGCTGCTAGCAGAGCAGAGGGGTGGAGATGATGGGGACGATTGCGGACTCGCCCAGCTCAGTAAATGTCGACCACCTCCCCTCCGTCAACCCCAACATCCTTCAGTTGGAAGTGAAGCCCAAGGTTACTCTTCGCCGCCCCTCCTTCCATTCTGACTTCAAATGGGGTCTTTGTCAGCCGATCTTGGCGCACGATCATGGAGCAGGCGCGGCGTGTCTCGTCTGCGGCCCCGATTGCCCCGGCCTCGACCTACACTTCTGGCGCAAAATTTGCCGCATCTGCCACTGCAGCAAGGGTGAGGTGTTCAGTGAGGTGTGGGTGGAGTAGAGTGTGTGGTGGACTGAAGCGGAGCACGCGGTGCCGGCAGGAGACGTGGACCCTGGGGCCCTGCGGATCGGCAAGCTCTTCGATTGCCCAATCGCACTCCACCTCGGCGAGTCCCTCACTCTTCACTCTCCCAACCCTCCACAACCCACCTCCCGCCCGCATACCAATGGTTTATCATTCTGCTTCCAAGGCTAGGCTGAGCCAGCATCCGATTGAGGTGTAGCTAGCGTGCGCTTCGAGAATGGAGGCGCAACAGCTGTGAAACCGAAAAGCCTCTCCACAGACTCCACCAGTGCCAAGGCGCACCAGTACGACTGGCTCCCGGACACCGGGGACAAGAGCTTGGTGCCTCAGCCTACTTTTCTATTTCCATCGAATTTTTCATTCAATTTCCTGGCAGCTGAGGATGTGAGGAGGTGGGCAGAGAGGAGGTGAGAGGAGGGCGCAGCTGAGGGCAGGGCAAGGAGGTGGAGGGAGGAATGGAATTAAGGAGCTTCGGAGGGGCCTGGCTGGATTGAGTGTGCGGCCACTTTTTGCTCCCCACCTCAACGGCTTTTTGGCCGCCTGGTTAGGGTGGGGCTGGCTGAAAACATATATGGATTGCTGGGCGTTGGCATTTGCCTCGGCCTCCTCCACAGGCGCACAAACACACCAGCCACTCCTTTGCCCTTTTTCCATACCCCTTCTCTCTCTAGACAAATAAATAGGCTACCCCTCGGGCTTGCCATCTAGGGAGAGGCGGGGAAGGAGAGATGCACTAGGTGCAAAGGAGGGCCTATGGGTCATGGAGAGTTCAAGCGCAGCATTTGCAAAGATCGAATTGCATTCATCCGTGAAGACAGGGATCACACCTTCACTAGAATCGCTAACCACCGAAGTACAAAAAAAGAAAGCATTTTAATGGAAAACTTGAGCTAAGCAAAGCAGAAACAACCAATGGAAGTTTACCAAAGTTCCGTGTCAGCATTTGATAAAGAAAGGACGTGTGCATTTAGGCGGAGGAGTATATGCGTAGTTTGCCGGCGACGGAGCGTCCGATCCGAGGTACTGAGGGCGCCCAACACCGCAACAAGGCCCTCGAGTATCTGGTTACCCCCTCCCCTCCCCTCCCCTACTCCATCCTCCTCCTCCAACACTCTTCCACCGCCGCCGCCTCCTACTCCAACGCCATTCCCGCCTCCTTCTTCCTCCCTCTTCTCTGCCCCCTTCACCCCCGCTCCTCTCCCGCCTCCTACACAGCCCAAAGCCCACTACGCAAAGCAGGCGAAAACAGCGGCGCTTAATCCTCCTCGCCCCTCCTAGCCCCAGCCCAGCCCAGCCCAGCCCAGCACAGCCCCAGATGGACAGGGCCAATAGCCAGCCGCTTATGTGCTCGCTTTCCTCTGCTGGGGAAAGGGAAAGCATTCCACCTATTTGGCTTTCCAGCTAAAGCCTTCCTATCCCTCTTCCCGCCTCCACCCCTCTGCACTGCCTACATTGCCTCACACAGCCCTTTGTCCCTCCCCACGCCCTCTACCGCTGCACCCCCTTTATTCCCCTTCTGCCTACCTCACCAGTATATAGGGCCACGTGCCTCTTTTATTAGCCCATGCTCGACTTAGCTTGGATGGTAAGGTAGAAGAAGTTTGTTTGAGTGGCCGTGGTACGACTTGGACCCTCGGAGGAGCGAGGAGCGGGGGGCTTTGAGTGAGGAGGAGCGACAGCAGCAGGAACGCTTCATGGACCTCGCCAAGAAACGTCACGTCGGACAGGCCGCTGTGGACTGGCTCAAGGCTTCTTCCGCCCCTCTTCTTCCTTTATCAGCTTTGAGGATTAGGGGATTCCAGCAAGGCGAGGATGAGGAATGGCCAGCCCCGCCGACTGCAGAGGAGCTGCTGGGTGGTGGCGAGGCGGCTTTGTCCGCCAACGGAACCTCCGGCTATGCCAGCTCCAGCCACTCTGCCGCTACTTGCCAGACTTGTGGCGATGATATACAGTCCGATCAGGTTACTGCCCATACAACAACTAGCCCGACAACAAATAGATCTTAAATTTTACAATATGCCTCCTTAAGTGTCTAGTTTTTGCAAGACTAAATAAGTTTTATTGTATACTATAATAGTTTAAAAGCAGGCCCTTCTGCGGCAAAATGATAGTTTAGGATGTATTTGAGTCAGGAGTATCAATTTAGTACATAGAAATGAAATTTCAAGACCATGTCTTAGCACAGACAAATTTTCGACATCTTATCAAACTTTACATAATTTTTAAGCTTGTAACAAAAAACTTTCTTATTGGGCACCTGCAGAAAGGTCAAGGCAAGCAGCTCACAAAAAAATTTCGAAATATCGAAAAGGGCAAAATTATTTAATGATAACATTTTAACTAAGTAAAAGTGCCCTATGTTATTGGGCTGGCGCGAGCGAGCGTTAGCGAAGTGTCAGCGCCCAGCCCCTCTTTTCGACCCAGGTGTATGTTTTGAGGGTTATTGCTAGATCTTAAATTTGATAAGGCGGCTGCTCGTCACAGAAAGCTCCAATCGCTCTAATTTTTTCACCATTGGAAAGAGCAACATCGAATTGACTATAGTTTATCTTTTGAGTTTTGCACAAAACGTTTGATTTTAAGGTGAAAAACACAAAAAACCATTTGTCCGAACTCCTCCTTCTTCTTCTTCTTCTTCTTCTTCTTCTCCTCCTCCGCATCTATTCAATGGACGATAGTAGGTATTCATTTCTTCCCCCATCAACCCCCCCCTTCCTCGCCTCCCCGGCTCCCCTGGGCCTTTATTTATAGGTCTTCAGTTTAGATTAGGCTTCTGTGGCACAGTGGTGTAGTGGTGAAGGCGATAGAACTTTGGGAAAGAATTTAGCAGGTTTGATTCCTTCGCAGGCATGCATTTTATTTTTTTTCATTTAAAGATGAGAAAATAACTGGTGCCATCGGCAGGTCAAAAGTAAAGCTCTTTCATCCCAAAAATCGTTTGCCCTAAGTAGATGCCAAAAAATTACCAAAAATTTGTGATAATATAATATTGCAATGTATTTTTCATTTTGAATACATTTCTTGCTATTTTTTAAAACACCCTTTTTTATTCTTTTTTATTGAAATAAATCACATTGAAGTAAAAAAACAACAGTAAAAACATTGTAAATATACATTTTATACTATATTAAAAGTAGGAGAAATATCTGGTACCATCGGCAAGCCAAATGTGAGTCTCTTTTCTCCAAAATTTGCAATTGCCTCGAGTAAAAAGTCAAGGAAATACAATTTCTAGTAGTGCAATCTGCTGCGTCACCTGCATTTTGTTTTTGGGCGCGCATGGAAAGAGACACTGAACTGCGCGCCAAAAACAAAATGCAACTGGCCAAGCAGCAGATTGCACTGCTAGAAATTGTATTTTTTGACTTTTTACTCGAGGCAATTGAAATTTTGGAGAAAAGAGACTAACATTTGGCTTGCCGATGGTACCAGATATATATATCTGGTACCATTGGCAAGCCAAAAGTGGGTCTCTTTTCTCAAATTTTGTAATTGCCTCGAGCAAAAAGTCAGGTAAAAACATCTACTACTAGTGGAATCTGCTGCTTGGACAGTTGCATTTTTTTTTTGGCGCGCCGTGCAGTGTGTTTTTCGATGCGCGCCCAAAAAAAAAAACAGATGACGGAGCAGAGTCCACAAGTAGTAGATGTATTTCCCTGACTTTTTGCTCGAGGCAATTACAAAATTTGAGAAAAGAGACCCACTTTTGGCTTGTCAATGGTACCAGATATTTCTTCCACTTTTAATATAGTATAAAACATATAAATATAAATTTTTAAATTTTTGGTTATATATTTATTTGTTAATTTTTTTATTAGATAAAATAAAAATAGTAAGTAAAAAATAATCTTGTTTGGAAAATTATAACAAAAATTTACAAAAACGAAAAATACAATGCAAATGTAATGACTAACTAAAATATTTTTGAGAATTTTCTTGACATATTCTCAAGGCAATCGATTTTTGGGAGAAAAAAGCTTTATTTAGGCCTTCCGATGGTACCAGTTGGTGTCTCAATATTAAACACACAAAAAGAAAGACTTATGCCTGAGAGGAATTCGAACCTGCCAGTTTCATATAGCTGACCAATCGCTTACACCACTACACCACTGATGCACATATAACCAGTTTAATTTAAGAGTTATCAATGAATTCATACATAAGGCCCAGGGACCCGGGGAAGGGGGAAGGGGGGAAGAAATGAATACCTACTGTCGTCCATTGAATAGATGCGGAGGAGGAGGAGGAGGAGGAGGAGTTCGGATAAATGGTTTTTTGCATTTTTCATGGGAAAATAAATTGTTTTATGCAAAAGTCAAAAGATATAAACTATAGTCAATTTAATGTTTCTATTTCCAATGCAAAAAGAATCAAAACTAATGGA
>JASANA010002990.1:0-14509 GCA_030248095.1 Ptycholaimellus sp. GST1_10
AGCATTTAAAACATTACTTTTCTGGGTAGAAAGTTGGAAAATTGCAATATGCGGTTTTTGCGCTGTAATACCTGAAGTCTTAAGAATTGCACAGAAGGGTTGATTTTTTTGTTCACTAGTCTTATATGTCGATTCTAAATCTGTGCTTACTTTTGAAATTGGTTGAGAAACCACAGACTTGATTTTTGAGTTAAAAAGTATCATATAAAGGTTGCGCTCCGCGGTCACCTATTGCGCTTTGCGCCATATACTTGTTTAAAATAACTGAATCAATCACTAGGATTAGCGGGAGTGATTTTTAACCAGTTATACCATTTATATGAAACCTGGTACCAATACTGCAGATTTGCAGGTGCTTGTATGCAGAGAAGATAGTTAAAATACGCTATAAAGAAACATGACTTATAGCTTTCTTGCAGAAAATGAAAGAAACTTTATATTATCTTGATAAAAAAGGTCAGAAAGCTAGCTAGACCAATAGAGACAGAGATATTATCACAAATCTAAATAGCAAAGAATGGGTGGATGCTGCTGCAAGACAAAGTAGCGTGTGTACAAGTGATAAAGTAGCCAAAAAAGAAAATGGACAAACAAAACCAGCTGTAGATATGGAAAAGACCAACAAAACACAGTCTGCTAAATCCCAGAGCGAGAAAAGCAACGTGGTTCCAAAAAATCAGCAGGAAAATGCTGTCGAGGTAAAGGACGGAGAGAATAAAGAAGACATCAGCAAGGACAACGCAAACAACAAAGTTAATGCCACAGCTGATGCTCCTAAATCAATGGTTTCGGCAGCTTCCCAAGAAACATCCCAAAAATAATCATGTTTATCCTATCAACCCTCATTTTTTGCATTTCTGCTATTTATGTTTACTAATATCTTGTTCATATGATAAAACTATTTTTGACCTCCTTAATCAATAGATAGCCTTCGCAAAAAGCACACTTATGTATTTGTTTTTTTTAATATTGACCATGTATGGGAAAGGAAACCAAGAGTGAATAATGCCTGAGTGGCGGAAATATAAGAAGTGTACTAAATGACTTAATGACCAAGAAGTAAAGCAAGCAGCAAGTCAATTTCTATAATATGGTATTTTAGCGATGTTATTACCAAGTGTGCAACTTTATTAACAACGTCAACAAGGCCTCTTGCCAACTGTCTGTGCAAGCACAAGGCCATCAACTGCAAACAGAATATGATCATTCTGTATTGTTAGCATTAAATCGTTTATGGGGTTTCAAATTTAAAGTTTTGCCAATTATTAGTTTCATAATTAGTGTTTTTGTGTATACCATTCAATTTGGATATATTGAACTGCCAAATCATTCACTTTGGATCTGTATGCACCAATATCAATATTACTATATATAAATGTTTCAAATATAATAATTATATATATTATATATATGTTTCTAGAAATCTATTTTACTGATGAAGAAGTTAAATCTTCGAAACGTTTAAATATTTGTGACTATATAACTACTGTGCTTACAATTTGGATAGAATTAACATATATGTTTCTATATTACAAACATGTAATGCATTTTATCAATTTTGTTCATGGTTTCAATTGCCAGATATCTGGCTTTAAAACCTTTTGTAAACAAGGATACATATAAAGGAAAGTGGTATTTACGAGAGAAGGATCCAATTCAGGTTGCTGCGTTAATGGCAAAGAAAGAGTATCCGTTGTTACATTTGCCATTTGCAAATTGCAAATTTGTGTTTCAGTAGCAGTTCTTCTTCTGAAGATGGGATACCCTAACGAAATAAAACCTTGCTAATTCTCTGAAATATTTTTATAATTTATGTATGGTCAGATATGCATCTCATCGCCTTGTTTTCAATGAAACTGAAGGTATGATAAACACGTTTCCATCCAGTTAAAATTTTGTTAAAGAGCTAGAAACTTGTAATCCTGAGCTGCAACGTCAACTTAAAGCAATGCGAATTCATTGGGCATTCATTTGATATTTTCAATCATTTAATTCAACGATATTTTATTGCTTTAATAAAACTGCCCTACATGAGAGCAGCCTTTGCACTCGGTTCCGCCCACAACATACACAACGTGAGATCAGTCTTTGCACACGCCCAACTGGACTTTTCTGACATTTCCATCTAAGCCACAGTGCAACATTACCTGTAGCGTCAGATTAATTAATGTGGAGACTGGACATATACTGCGAACTCCTATATTGTGATTATATGCAAATAAAGTAGGCAAAGCAATGCCAAATGCAATTTTGACTGGATCTGACAACAAGGTGACTACGTTAGAACATTTTTTGCACTCGGTTCTGCCCACAACCTGCAGTACGTTAGAGCAGATTGTGCACTCGGTTCTTCCCACAGCATTCACTACGTGAGAGCAGTCTTTGCTCTATGCTCTGCCCACAACATGCACTACATGAGAGTAGTCTTTGCACTTGGTTCCGCCAACAGCATGCAGTACATGGGAGCAGTTTTGTACTTGAATCCGCCCAAAACTTACAGTACATTAGAGCAAATTTGCACTCGGTTCTGCCCACAACATGTATTACGTGAGAGCCGTCTTTGCACTTAGTGCCCCCCACAACATGCACTAAATCAAAGCAGTTTTAGAACTCGGTTCTGCCCACAACATTCACTACCTTAGAGCAGTTTTAGAACTCCCTTCTGCCCACAACATTCACTACCTGAAAGCAGTCTTTGCACTTGGTTCCGCCCACAACATGCAGTACACGAGAGCAGTCTTTGCACTTGGACCGCCCAAAACATGCACTACATTAGAGCAGTTTGTGTCCTCGATTCTGCCCACAACATGCACTACATTAGAGCACTTTTGCCCTCGGTTTTGCCAACAACATTGGCAAAAAAACCCTGTGAAATGCCTCGAGATGAAGTTGATGATGACCTGCTTATTCACCACGGCCTGGTGCCAGCCCATGGAGACCAGGTAGAAGCAAACGGGTACCAGAATCGTGTTTTACCTCCAAAAATACCTACATGGTCAATATCTGTTTTTTGGTCAATTAGACTAGAAAAACATCAGAAAAAACATCGGAACATCAGAAAAACGAGAAGTATAAAAGTAGATGTTTCGACCAATAAAACGCGGAAAATGCAAAAACTAGAGGTGCCATGACACTCAGCAGCATCAATTTACCGTATAACCGTTGAGCTCAAAACTCCAGAGGATGCCCAAGTTTCTGCAACACTTGCTGGACGGACGGACGGATGGTGTGCACCCGGACACCGGACATCTTTTTTGAAACAGTTTTTGTAGAATAACTCTTGACAAAGACACCTAGAACGGTTTTTACAATTCGACTACTACGCGTCGATTAAGCCTTTTTTCAGCTCAATCTGACGTCTCTGGGATGCGCTACAGCCTGCCAAACTTTGGGAAACCTGCAATTAGTTGGTTTGCTCGATAAGAAGGGCTGGGCGCTAGCGCTCCGCTAGCGCCAGCCCAATTATGCTTGGGCTTTCTGTCTACTTAGGCATCTTAGCAGGGGCGGGCTTGAGCTTGACCACAATCTTTTTATGGGAAGTATGAGTTTTGGCGGAATCGGAGACCTGGAACCGGAGCATTTGAAACATCATTTTTTGGGTAGAAAGGCTGAAAAATTAGATATGCTGAGCAAGGGTGACTTATCAACGGATATTGAAAACCTTGTGTTAAAGGTAATACTATATTGGGTAATAAGGCTCGAAAATTATAACGTACAGGTGTTGTGCTGTAGCATATGTACGTATGAGAATTGCAAACTAAACATAGCTTTTTTTGTTTCACAAGTTGTATATGATGATTCTAAATCTGTGCTTGATTTTGAAATTGGTTGATAAATCACAGGTTTGTCATTTTGAGTCACAAACTTTCATTCATGTGCTGTGTGACACGATACATACTTACGAATCACTTACCGTGGGGGGGGGTGATTTATTCAGACAGCGAATTCAATTAGTTATAATTTAAGACTAACTCAATATTTTTTTCATGACTGAACGCAATAACTGGTTGATTTGCTCCAACACCAATCATGTCTCGGAAGTCTGATCTCAAAAATCGCAACATTAGTAAATCACCCCACCCCTGATTGACATAGTACACTGATCATGGGCCCTTCAGGCGGGTCATCTTCAGGCGGGTCCAGGCATTCGGGGCACGTCCAGCTCTTCAGGTGTCCCTTCTTCCGCATGTAGTCGAAGGCTTCCGGTGCTACGCCGGCGCAGAAGGTGTGATACAGGCAGCCACATCCTGGCCGGATGCTGCACAACAGCCCGGGGTACCGCACAGCAGCAGCCTCACCAGCACCGCTCCCCCATCCTTTGGCCCTCACAACTACAGATTCACCGCAGCCTTCACACAAATCCTCCCCTTCCATTTTCTGCTGCTTTGATGCAGTAACGTTTGGCGAACGCATTCGCCTAGCCCTTTCCAAGCCCAGCAAAATGCGCAGTTCTATTTTCAGGAACCCCCCGCACATTTAAATCTTTTTCACCATCGAGAAGTAAGTAGGCCATTATTTATAGAGGTAAAGGATTTTGTTGCAATAAAGGGGGGGTAACAAATGCGAAACTCTACATGCACTTTATGCCCATGCTTCAAATTGGCTACACAGATAGAACAGAAAAACTTATTCGAAGCATTGAATTGATCGTAGCGAAGCAAGTGAGCTCCATTGCCCGGTTTTGCCTGAAATTAGCTGATTATTGGGCCTACTCACCATTGTCATGTTTCAAAATGGCTCAGTCGAACGCGCCCACACTTCAAACTGGCTCATTGCACATATAGAAGAAGCAAACGTCTGCATTTTATTACCTGAAAGTGTTGTTTTCAAGTACTAACCAGGCCCGATGACGCATAACTTCGCATATCGGACGGCCACCCAGACCACTCGGCCACTCGCCCAGAACAAAAGTTTAAATGCACCCTCAATCTTTTCCTTCTAGCACCTCAGAAAATAAACTTTATAAAACGAGAATAGTTTCATTAAAAAGATGCATTTCCGTGCATTTTTTTAAATTTGGTTGAAGTGGGGCTGAGATATTTCTTGCTGATATTTCATATGTTTTGAAACACAATAGTTTCAGCTCAAATAACAATTGACATATGAATTAACTTACTTGTCGATCCAAACTGGGCACCTGACCGTGTTGCAGAAGGGATCCACACTAATTGATTGAATAACTTACCATAATTTTGGATCTAAAATTAACAAATGTCCATGTTGCAGCAAGGTTCCAGACTGAACTAACTGAGGAACAATCAATAATTGTGGATCTAAATTTAACAAATGCCCATATTGCAGCAGGGTTCTTCACTGAACAAACTGAATAAGGTTTAGAAATTATGTAATCTCAATATTGTAGAAATTAAATCTAAATAATCAATTTATTTAAACTAATATTAATAAGTCTGCAGTGTTGAAAATAACTAATAAATAATATTTGAAAATAATACTTAAACTAATATTTATTAGTCTGCAGTGTTGAAAATCATCTGCAGTGTAGAAAAAACTGCAGTTATCATACATATTGACAGCAATTGTTGATCCACACAAATAGAATCAAAATCATGGATCAGTTTCTTAATTAACAATCAATTAAAACAGTTTAAGTCTGCAGTGTTGAAAATCATCTGCAAAATTGAATAAAACTGCAGTTATCACACATATTGACATCAATCGTTTCTCCATACAAATAGAATCAAAATCATGGATCAGTTTCTTAATTAACAATCAATTAAAACAGTTTAAGTCTGCAATGTTGAAAATCATCTGCAAAATTGAATAAAACTGCAGTTATCACACATATTGACATCAATTGTTGCTCCTTACAAATAGAATCAACATCATGGATCAGTTCCTTAATTAAGAATCAATTAAAACAGTTTAAGTATGCAGTTTTGAAAATCATATGCAGTGTAGAAACAAAAACTGCAATTATTACACATATTGACATCAATTGTTGTGTCATACGAATAGAATCAAAATCATGGATCAGTTCCTTAATTAACAATCAATTAAAACAGTAAGTCTGCTCAGTATTTTTCAAATAATTCCAGATATATTTCTTGCTGATATTTCATATGTTTTGAAACACAATAGTTTCAGCTCAAAAGGCAAATTGACATATGAATTAACTTACTTGTGGATCCAAACTGGGCACCTGACCATGTTGCAGAAGGGATCCACACTAATTGATTGAATAACTTACCATAATTTTGGATCTAAAATTAACAAATGTCCATGTTGCAGCAAGGTTCCAGACTGAACTAACTGAGGAACAATCAATAATTGTGGATCTAAATTTAACAAATGCCCATATTGCAGCAGGGTTCTTCACTGAACAAACTGAATAAGGTTTAGAAATTATGTAATCTCACTATTGTAGAAATTAAATCTAAATAATCAATTTATTTAAACTAATATTAATAAGTCTGCAGTGTTGGACATATCACAGACGGACATTAGAAAAGTTTTTTGGTCATACCACACTCACTTATCAACCAATTAAGATGGACTTTTTGGGTTCAAGCTTTGAATTAGCTGCTTCGTTGAAGCCCATTCGAAGCTTTGTGGAATGACCAGAGAAATTATGGCAGGCATAATTAATTTCAAATCCCATAGTAAGGTTGGTCGGTTGCTAAGGGGGGTACAATTTCTAATTTAACCTCCTTTATACAGTCTTCGACAACTACTCTCCATATTTAAAATCGCTTAAGTGGTTAAAACGCTTGACATCACTAAAATAAAGCAAGCATACCGTATACAATATTGACAATAACACAACAACAAAGTGTCATTATCACACATTTTGAGGCGATTTTGTTATGTTATATAGACTTAGGTTCATGGTGTTCATCCTGTATTTAGGTACTGTTGAAAGAAACGGAGGAAAAATATGGCGAGGGGTTAAGATTGTCAAATTTGACCAGCATTAACGTTCGGTATCCAACCATTTCTTTGCAACAATACGACATGAAAGGGAAGTTTGTATGTCTAAGTAGCTGAAAATATGTGACAATATTTTCTGGCTGATTTTTGACCAGAATGTGTTACAAGAATGTATTTCCATTTGATTGTGTTTATAAATGGATCTCTGTTGTACCAGTTTTAAATAAGTATTTTTGCTCTATTTGATTTCTAACCGTTAATATTTTAAAAACTTACTATATTAAAATACTAGTTTACTTATATTATATATATTTACTAAAACGAACGGCCTGGACTATATTTTAAAGAAGTAAAAAAACAAAAAAAGGAGGTAGATGTAGGGTGTTGGAAAGGCTGTACAAAGTGGATGAAATTACTGAAATTATGAATCTCCGATTCAGTTTTTTATTTGCTCTTACCTGGTCTCTTTTCAATGCTTGCACTAGGGCATAGCTTGGGCATCGATTATAACTCTAGGGAATAGCTTTTAATTTGGTGTCCTTAGGATGATTGTTCAGTTAGAGCTAAAAATATAAACTAATTATTGCAGCACTACACCTATGAGCTTAACAGTGTAATAGCGCTATTGTCCGGGGGAAGTAAACTGGACTGTGAGAAATGGTTTACTGCTCCAATACCAAAAATGGATCAGAAGCCTGATCTCACAAAGTGCAACTCTACTGCAGCGTTTGGAACAAAAAGAACTGATGCGTCCCGTGGAGATGTATGGAACTCGGTTTTTCCAGGTTCCAGGTTTCCAGGATCTGCCCAAAAAATATCACAAACAAGTATACGGCGCAAAGTGCAATAGGTGACTGCGGAGCGCACCACCTTCCAGCTTACAATATGAATACATGGAATTTTGTCACTCCAAAAGGCAAGTCTGTGGTTTCTCACCCATTTTCAAAAGTAAGCACAGGTTGGAATCGTTATGTACGACTTGTGAATCAAAAAACCAAAGTCTTCTGTTCAATTCTCAGCCGTCCAGCTGTTACTGATTATTGATGCAATTGCTGTGCATGAAAGTTTGTCACTCAAGAGGGTAAGTCTGTGGTTTCTCAACCATTTTCAAAAGTAAGCATAGATTTGGAATTGTTATATACGACTTGTGAATCAAAACACCAAAGTTCTCTGTTCAATTCTCAGCGGTTCAGCTGTTACTGATTATTGATGCTATTGCAGTGCATGAAAGTTTGTCACTCAAGATGATGAGTCTGTGGTTTCTCAACCATTTTAAAAAGTAAGCACATATTTGGAATCGCTATATAAGACTTGTGAACAAAAAAACTCAAGTCGTCTGTGCAATTCTCAAGATTACATGTGCTACAGCCAAAAAACTATATATTGCAATTTTCTGGCCTTTCTACCCAAATGCAGTTTAGCTGTTCCCAGCTTTTCAAAAATTCTGAAATGACACCATGCATGCAAAAAATACGCCCTCCAAATAGAGCAGCAAATGGTAAATAATTGAACATATCACCTAAAAGCTGCCAGAGATTAATAGAAAAACGACAGCAACATTCATCTAAAAAGCTACACATTTTGTTAACTGCAGCTGCTTCATGATTACCACCAGTAGTGTTATGCAGAATGGAAAACGAAGCTTCATTGCCAAAAGAAAAGTTATGACTTCAATAGAGTTTGGTCCACGATACACATAATAGAGCAGTCTGTTCAGTACACTCTGCCCACAACATTCACTAAGTGAGAGCAGTATTTGCAGTAAACTCTGCTCGCAACATGTACTACGTTAGAGCAGTATTTGCAGTTACCTCAGCCCACAACATGCACAACGTGAGAGCAATCTTTGCAGTCGGCTCTACCCACAACATGCACTACGTAAGAGCAGTCTTTGCAGTACAATCTGCCCACAGCATGAACTACGTGAAGGCAGTCTTTGCAGTACACTCTGCCCACAACATGCAGTACTTGAGAGCAGCATTGCCCATTCCTATTGTTGCTGTATCCGCAATGCCTATTGTTCCCCACCCAACTTTAGGAGTTTTGGGAATAAAGCAAATTGCTATTGTTTCTCTCCTATTTTTACAATGAGAAACTGCAACAGTTGAATAATGAACAGCAATTAGGACGAATAAGGATACATAATAGGATAGGCAAGTACTTGAACAAAAGGAATGGGCAACGGAGGCCGGGGGTGGCCAGGGAGGGCCGGGAGGGGGGCATTTAATTGTGATAGCCTTAATTATGATTTTGAATTAGGATCAATTGCTAGGATCAATAGAAGTATTTGTGATAGGCTTAATTATGATACAATTTGAACTCATGGTTCAAGGGCCTGTATCATATTGATCCTCTGAGTGTATCATATTAACCCTAAACATGTTTTATCATTATTCCAAAAAAGTTGGCCGAATTATGAGACAAGGATACCAGTGAGCAATAGGATACAGAATAATGAGTGGGTGGATCCTATTGTTCCCGACCAACTTTTTGGACCAAATGGGCAACCCTGCTTGAGAGCAGATTTGGCAGTTGGCTCTGTAAACAACGTGCACTATGTGAGAGCAGTCTTTGCAGTCGGCGCTGCCCACAACATACACTACGTAAGAGCAGTTTATGCAGTCGGTGCTGCCCACAACATGTACTATGTGAGAGCAGGCTTTGCTGTCGGGTTATGCTGTCAGTTTATGAAAAAATAGCCACTTTCATTGAAAAAATAACCACTTTCATATATATATATAGGGTCACTTACCATTTCAGGGTGAATCCTTAGTACTGCCCCCAGGCCGAGTACTGGGCGGCAGTTCAACAAGTATATGGCGCAAAGCGTGACCGCGAAGCTTAGTACCCCACAACTTCCCAGGCAACTCAGCTGCTTACAATGCCAAGCTCTTATTCCATTGCTTGGAAAAAAAATCCATTCCAAGGCATATCGCTGGTTCAGCACATCAGAGAGGCATTTGAGAGACGAGGAAAGGTCGGCCGGCTGCTGATTGGGGGACGGTATAAGCACACAATTCTAACATAAGGGAGGACTGAGAGCTTAGAAACGAGTGTGGTGCAGATCTAAGGGGGCTGGGTTGCTCTGAGCCAGTGGGAGAGGGTGCATCAGAGGAGGGATCCTATGGGAGTGTGTTCCAAACAAAGCTGATAACAAAGTATACACACACTACCGCCACCAGCTATTATTTGCCTCTGAGAGAAGACGGTAGCTGCATGGCGGGTAAGCTACTATCGCCAAGACTTCTATAATCAAGTAGACTGCAACCCTCTTCAAATTTTGCTGAGAGCTGCAAAAGCTATGCAACTGTAGCTAGATAACTCAATTTTTGGGCATTGAAACATTAGGTTTACCTGTTTACCATTAACCCTGTTCACATTGAATTCAGTCATCTATGCAATAGCTGTTTTATGATGTTCTTCTACTGAAACAATGGTGTTCGCTCTGGGTTAGTCTTTTCAGACACGTTCCCTGTTAAAATAAAATCCATAATATCAAATAGCCCGGAGCTCTGACTATCCTGCCCTCCGTGGCAGACAGCCTTCGGTCACACAATAAAACAACATCATAATACTGCATACTATTTTGTCCGAAAGGTCTCATTGTTCACACTGAATTCAGCCATATATGTGTGTGCCATTGAACTAGACAATGAAAGGATTGTGAGGGCAATGGCTGTTTGATGATGTTCTTCTGCTGAACCAATGGTGTCCGCTCTGGAACAATGATGGGTAGGTACAAAGGCACTAGGTGATAAACAGGTAAATCGAATGAAAAACAAGTATATGGCGCAGAGCGCAATAGGAACCGCGGCCCTCAACCCTTTACGCAAGACACGCCCCACCCCCCAACCTTTCTACCTAAAAAAGTTATGTTTCAAATGCTCCGGGACTTGTCAAACCTCTCCAGATCTTCCTCAAATTTTATTTCCTTTCAGGAAAAAAAAAGTTTGTCAATATCCGTTGAGAATTGAGCCTTTTACAGCATACCCAAATTTTCGACCTTTCTACCCAAAAAAGTAATGTTTCAAATGCTCGGAAAACCAGTTCCACCCCTCCATATCTTCCTAAAATCTCATTACCTTTCAGGAAAAAAAAGTTTGTCCAAATCCGTTGCTTCCTTCCATCCCCCCTTCTCCTCTTCACCAAAAATACTCAAACGTCTCCACCCCACCACCTCCCCCCAATCTTCCCCTATCATATACCAGTATCCACAAACAAACAATATTCCCAAACCACCCCACAAACCCAGACTCCGAATCCGTTGAGAATTGAGCCTTTTACAGCATACCCAAATTTTCAACCTTTCTACCCCAAAAAAGTAATGTTTCAAAAGTTCAAATTCCGGGTCTACCCCTCCAGATCTTCCTAAAATCTCATTACCTTTCAGGAAAAAAAAAGTTTGTCCAAATCCGTTGTGAATCCCCCCGTCCCAAGATATCCAGACATACATATATACATATATACATATATACACATGAGGACAAAAGTTGAGTAACCTCTAAGACCGCGGAGCGGCCCTTCGGGCCGCTCCGCGGTCAAAAATGCAATTGTTGGTTGTGAGTTTTCACCTGTGCTAGGTAGAATCAGGTAAATAAAAGGCTGCTGGGACCGCCTACTAGGTGAATGAAAATGATATGAAAAAATGGGCGAATTTCACCTACCCATGTCTAAAACGGGCAGTTGGCAGAAAAGAGGCCATAAAATGCGCCAAACTTTCCCACACCTTCTAGCGTTCCTTCTCATTGTTCCTTTGATGCAAGGTCATGGTTTTGCTGCCTTTCCCTTTCTCACATCGCATCTTTGTCAGTCATCATGGAGGTGCTGAAAGTTTTGCGGACTGTTCTATTGGCTATGACAGTAAAGTTTGTTGTGCAAAATTTGGAAGTAGAAGTGAAAATGAAGCCAATTATTGATCAAATGTGGCCTTCTACAACGTCAGCAACAACTGTAAGTATGTATACGCGCAGTTTATGTGCCTGAATCAAGGTCCTTTCTTCCTCCCGTTTCCTTAGCAATAGTGGATGTCACTAGTTTCCTTTTGGAATACGTATCTAGGTAAATGGGGCTTCCTAAGCAAAGCAAGGCCTGGGCAGCCTTACCCAAGAACTGGGTGGGGACAAGCAAATGGCGTGGAGTGTGGTGCAAAACCCCTTACAAGGACACCGGCAAGCCGTGCGACCTGAATATCAGCGGCTGTCTGGCAAACCTCATCTCCCACTTCAGAAACAGGCACTCAAAGGCGCCTTCCACAAGGCTTACAAGGGTTTCCGTCTTAGTCTCACCTCAATGAGTTTGAATCCAATGTATGTAGGTGAAATTATATTTCAGAGTCCAGCGCAGCCTTCAAGGAGGCGGCGGAGAAAGACGAGAAGCGGGCCAAGGACAGTGCTGTATTCATGAACCGCTACCTGAACGTCGACGGCGGCACCAGCACGAAAATGAACAAGACCAGTGCTGTCTACAAGCACATCACCAAGAAGCTGGCTCTCTGCCTTGGCGGGAATAGTCGGATGGTTATGATTTTGGCACTTAAATGCAAACAATTCATTTGCATTGTCTCACTTACAGGCACAGAGCATCGTTGACGACAAGCTCTTCGTCAACTTTGTTCACTCCCTCGACCTCACCTACCCAGTCCCCTCAAGGAATACCATCCGTGAGGAGGTGCGAGAGGTCAGTGGATGCACACTCGACACCATCAAGAAACACCTCGCCAACGCTCGTCGCATCATTCTGGTGCTGGACCTCTGGACTTCGAAGTCCCTTTCACGAGTATACGTGGGGGGAGGCAGTTAAAAAGTTATATCTCCACAAAAACCTGATATTTTTTATGAAATTTTCTCATGTATCCCTATAACGTTATTTTGTGTTACTTTTTTGCCATGATAAGACTCTGGTGGTATTACATTTTTCTAGATGTATACTGCATGATGTATCTTTGGCGGCTTTCTTTGAGGCAATGGATGCAAGGAGCTGCTAATTTCGTATGTGATAATTTATATATCAAAAGGAGAATTTAATAGATAACACCTATCTTTACTAATTTCCTCCAAGAAATTTATTCATTGATTTTAACTGAACTTTACGTATCAAGCCAAAACCAACCATACACGAAATTGTGCCCAATACATTGCCATGTATACAAATTGAAATAAAACCGCCAGTTTCAAACCTGCCACCAAATTTCACAATCTACCAATTAATTAGATGCAGACTTTGATAAATTTTCATCAACAAATATTTGGTGGTTGTGGAGATATAGATAGTTCAAAAATTCGCGAAAACCGCCTCCCCCTCACGGCAAGTTGCACCTACTTAGATAGCACCAATTTCAGATCCGACACTCACTGGCTCAGATCAGGAGCCTGGTTCTACGATGAGGAAAACAACCAGCAGCGCTTCGTCGTCCTTCCGCCAAAGGTCTGCCCCCCACCAGCAACGGGGGCCAACATCATGGCCTGCATCGCCGACCAGTGGATTAAAGACCTAGGCCTCAAGAAGCAGCAGCTTTGGAAGGTTGATCTCATCCATCAACAACATCCACTCATCCACTCTTTGGATTTGATTTACCAGACCAGAAGTACCCGTAGTAAGAAGATTGCCTTGTGAGAAGCTAGAAGAAGACTCAAGGTAAGACTAGGAGGAGTTGTAGGGCTGGGGGTCTTGTAGGAGAATTGAAAGGGCCCTCAATGGTCAGGGGAGTGGGGAGACTGGGGATGGGGCAGGGGGGATGGGGAACCGGTGGAGTCGGCGGGCTTGCGCTTGGGAGGAGAGGATGTAGAGACGGCCATGACGTTGATCGAGCGCTTGACCTTCTTCTTCATCGCAGGCGCAATCGTCTTCACAGCTCGACCTGACAGGTTCAATGAGTACCTAAGTGAAAAAGGGTGAAAAGAGGGAGGCAAACGTCGCTTTGGCTTGGGCTGCTGCTTGGGCGTCTCCACTTGTCCCTGGGGAAGAGGGTTTGGCGTCTTGGGCTGCTGATAGGATGCGGGAGCAGGAGGTGATGGTGGCGGCTGGAGTGGAGAGGGAGGGGGCGAGGGGGAGCGTCCGTACTCGTCGAGGTCGCCCCGCTGTGCTCGGGCCGCCGTTTCCTCGTCCAGCCACTCGTTCATCCGCTTGAGAGCCTCGTCCAGCTCCTTCAGCGCCTGGCGCCCCTCGTCCATGTCCACGAGGTCGTTGAAGGCGGAGTGGGCCGTGTCGCTCTGCTGCTCCATGTTCATGATCTCGAGATGGAGAGCAGCGATCATCCCACCGGACAGAGGCATCTTCTTCGCTCCTTCACTTCACCTACCTAGCGGGCTTCAACAGCTGAAAACTAACGAATGATTTTGCCTGCTCTGAGCCAGCCCTCATTGCCCAATGCACAGCAGGCGTGTTCTGCGAGATGCTAGAGCAAGCGCCACTTTAAACATGACATTTTGGAAAAATTTTAGTAAGGTTTTATAATTTTTTGGTGTTAAACATGGGTAGGTACAAAAAATACAATGCAATGATAAAGATTCTAAAACAAAGGGGGCCCGCTGCCAATACAAATGAAACAAAAAATTTCTGAGCTCTGACTTTTGCATTAGTAGGTCCAATGAAATTGGAAAAATTGTACCTACCCTTCATTGCT
>JASANA010002993.1:0-10733 GCA_030248095.1 Ptycholaimellus sp. GST1_10
CAGGCATGGCCGCAGTCGATGGGGAAGTGCTGGGAGATGAGGGCGAAGCGGGAGAGGTAGGGCAAGCCCACGACAGAGGCGCCAGGCTGCTCGGAGCTCATCTTCTTGACCTTGTTCTGATTCTGACTCTAGCCCTGGAGAGGGCTGTTGGGAAGGATGAGTGAATAGAAGAGGTCGATGAAGAGGAGACGAAGCTTGAACTCGGCAGAGGCGAGCAAGAGGAGGAGGATGAAGGTGATGAAAGAGTGGGAGACCTGTTGGCTGGGGGTCCAGAGAAGGAAGCTGAAGTTGTCCTTGAGGATGCTCTGGCCGCCGACGAGGTGAACTCCCTGGTTTACAGGCTCCACGAAGCTGATGGAGATGAGGGCCTCTACTCCTCCACAGCTCTGATGCGCATTGACGGTTAGTTTTCTTCTCCTCTTTTTCTCAAGCATAAACGTCTAGAGAGAGTGAAAAGATTGCAGGAGATGCGAAAGTGGGAGGGCGGGCGGTAGGAATGGATGATGCTGGTGGTGACATAGGGGGTGAAGTCGAAGCGAAAGATACCATATACACAACCGCGCCGTTTCCCTCAACACAATGCACAAGGCAGGAGGAGTCAGTGGAAGCAGAACTCGAATATTACTCGAGTAAAGCAAGGCAGGGTAGAGTGGTGATGGATGTTTGTAAACATCATTGAAGTTGGTGTCAGTGCTTTTTCTTCCCCCTAGTTCCTTCCCTGAGGGGGTTTAAAGGGGAGAAGCCTACTCTCTGAGGCACTGGAAGAGGAGCGGCATAGTAAATTGGAAGTGCAGGCACCTCCTCCAACCAGACTCCAAAAGCCCTCCCTTGAAAAATGCAAAGGAACTTGAGGAGGAAGTTGGCAAAAGTGTAGATAAAGCTCCATTTTCAAAATCTCCCAGCACATTGTGGGCCTGGCGCACGAAGAGGCTGTGCAGGCAGTTGGCAGACACAGGAGTCCCAGGATGACAGACTGTGAGGGAATAGAGAATGAGCCCTTGAACCTTCTGAGTGTGTGCAAGCTTGTTGGCTTCTTGACGGCTTTTGATGAGATGGCAAAAACTACAAATTCAGTGTGCACAAAAACTACAAATCGAAACAAACAGTGAGGAGCTGCGCAAAAGCAGTTTTTCATATTTTGCACTCCTTCAGATATCTGTCCTGCCTGCTGTGGACTTGCAGCGGTTGTGCCTATGCCCATCAGGATCGCCCACTCACGCCAGGGGAGCCACTGCACAAACACTGGCCCCAGCTGCAAAACTGATTCTTGCCTGACTGCCTTCCCTGTCAAAATCAAAAAGTAGGAGGACATCAAAACAGGGCTAAGGCTTCTACTGATTTTGAAGTAAACCCAAGCGAATTGCAGAATGATACAGCAAATGTGGACTTCCTAGTCTAAGAGTGAAAGAAGAAGCACATCAAACCTAGTCCTTAGCATTGCTTAGGCTTAATGACCCCACGCCAATTGGAATACTTCCCACTCGAACTGCGGAAGGAGGAGGAACTTATAGGGCTTAGGCTTCTACTTGTCTTGAGGTGAACCAATGCACAAAATGAACCAATGCACATAGAAGTGGACTTCCCAGTCAAAATGTGAAAGGAGGAGAGCATCAAGCCTGGTGTTTTAGCAGGGCTTAGGCTCTCACAGGTGTTGAAGTAAACCAATGCACGAGGCACGAGGAGAAAGTCGAAAAAGCCTCCAAGTCAAAATTCGGAAGGAGGGAAAAAGGAGGGGACACTGGATGAAGACATCCCTGTCGAAATATGGAAGGAAGAAAACGTGACTTAGGCTTATAATAATCTTGAAGTCAACCAAAGCGTCCTTTAATCAAACTTTTTTTCGCATTTTTTGAGTGGGGTAAAAGATCATAAAAATTTATTTTTATTAATTGGGGCGTGGATTTCAATAAATGGGGACCCGATTGCAGGAAAAATTTTAAATTTATGAAAAGTGAAAAACCTCACCTCAAACGATCACCTCAAGCACTCCCTGCATTGAAAGGTAGGAACAAACATGAGATTGCGCTTCTTGTCAGAAGTTCGCTTGGCCTGGACTAGACTAAACTGGGCAAAGTGCAAGAGGAGCTGGATGCCGAAGAAGACCATGCCGAGGTTGACCAAGCTGGCGATGAACATGGAAAGTGGCTATCTGCCCAGTATCGCGCTCACCACCAGCACTCCCTGCATTGAAACATCTTGCATCTTGTCAGATTGGAACATCTTGCATCTTGTCAGAATTTCGTTTGAGGCTAAAGAGGCTATATGATAAGAGGCTACATGATAAGAGGCTTCCTAGAACAAGAGGCTCCATTTGTGCCGAAGGAAAGTGGGAGTTTTAGATAATCTTTGACTAACCACTCATTTGATGTTTCACCAATTGAATAAGTTCCCTTCAAATGCCACCATTGATCATGACCTTTTTATCTCCCTCCCTTTAATTAAATTACCCCTATTTTATTTAGCTCTTCCTTTCCTCTCCACATATTTAACACCCCCCCTCATCAGTCTGGGTCCTAAGTCTGCAGCCTGATGCCGTTAACCTTCCCATTTTACAGACCCAAAAACTGATGTAGACACAAACAGGTCCCGTACCAAATCATACTACATCAGGGGTTCAGTAAAATGGAGAAACTTTGTCGCCTGATAGTGAAAGACAGGCTGTGGCCTGGACTGATATATAAGTCAAAATGGGCTTAGAGCCAAAGCTGGGGATTCTATCGGGGAGTGAGGGTTTTTCTGGAGGGTGGGGGGAAAAGGGGGAAAAGCATTGGCGTGCCCCGCCTAACAGGGTCCCTTTTTGAGCTTAGGAGGGCTAGGCTAACGCTGCTCTGCCCAATTTTCAAAATTTTGGGGCTTTCAGTATTCCTACGAAGAATAATGGAGAATTATCTTTGGTTTACTTTAAAACCAGTGCATGCCTTTCGACTGGAAACTTCAAAGACTGGCTGACAAAGACTGAAAGAAGGACAGAAGCAGAGATTTCGATGGGAAAGATGGAGCCAAGGCTAAAGCAGAGCCAGATAGGCACAAGGGGTGTGCGTGTTGTGGTGGAGGAAAACAGAAAGGAGAAGAGAGGCAGAGATTGCGAAGGGGAAGATTGAGCCCCAATGCTAGAACAGAGCCAGATAGGCTCAAGGGGTTCTGGCTGTGCTTGCTGTGGTGGAGGAAAACTGAAAGGAGAAGAGAGACAGAGATTGCGATGGGGAAGATTGAGCTAATGCTAGAGCAGAGCTAATTCTAATGATATACAAAATTCTGCACCTGGAAAACAGTACTGTTGGCATCCTTACAGTGTCAGGATAAAGAGTGGCCTTGAATTGATTCAAGAATGTACAGAACTGGGCCCTGATTGAAAAGAAGTATTAGTCTAACCTGGCCTATGACTAATTTAGCTTAGTTAAAATGTTCAACACATGTTAATTTTGCCTTTAAGAAAAAAAAGCTGTCGAGTCTCCATACGCACATTGTGAGAGAACAGCAGGTTTTTGTGGAGAAATGCCTAGTTTACATGAAAATGGACATTTTTGGTGTTTTTTTTTTAAAAATTGCAAATTTCTAAAATAATTTGGGCTGACTCCCACAATCCCCCCCAAGGCGTTTGCCCCCCCCCCCCCCCCCCCCACGGGGCCCCCCCAACGAGTCTGCCCCCCTCATGGCATTGCCCCCCCCCCAAATCGTTGCCCCTCCCCCCAAATCTCCTAACCATGTTTGAAGGTGCTCAAATCGGTAGATCGGCATTTGGGGGGGGGGCAATTCAGTGTGGCTAAAATTCCGAAAAGTGGGCCGGGAACAATAGGAGCCACTCACAGACTCATAATTCTGTATCCTATTACGCAAGTTCTTCATTGTCTCATTATTCGGCCAAAATTTTGGAATAATGATACGCAATTATGATTTGGAATTAGGATCAATTGCTAGGATCTTTTGGAGACAGGCCCAAAAAGGCCCCAAAAATTTTGCGTTCACATTGTTTCATAATTAGCCTATCACAATTCAATGCCCCCTCCCGGCCCTACCCGGCCACCCCCGGCCACCCCTTTCCACAAAAATCGTTGCCCATTCCTATTCTTCAAGTACTTGTGTAACCTATTTCGAATCCTTATTACCCCAATTGCCTGTTCCTATTGCAATACTTGCAGTCTATCACGGTAAAATTAGGTTAGGAAGAATTGGAGTTCAGATGGTTCCTATTTATCCTATTCTTGCGTAACAATAGGGATTGCGGAGATAGGCAAGAATTGGAATGGGACACGCTGGGACAATTGGAAAAATTTTCGTTTGGGGGGGGGACAAATGGAAAAAATTTCATTTGGGGGGGACAATTGGAAAAAATTTCATTTGGGGGGGGGACAATTGGAAAAAATTTAGTTTGGGGGGGGGGGCAATTGGAAAAGAAAAAAGTACTTTTTGAGTAATCACCTATGTTTGGGCGTCTCTAAGTAGGAAAGTATAAGTAGAAAAAATGCTAGGGGGGGGATTCTTTCATGGGGGGGGGGAGTCGACAGCTCATTCCAACAAGGCCAAATCCGACCTGCTCAGCAGACACTTACTTCTCTAGTGCCCGGCAGCAGGACGATGGAACCTTGCCCTGGCTGGCATTAGCCTTCCCCGCCCCTTCTTTTTTCTTTTCTTGTTTTTGCAAGCTCGAAGTCTGGTGCACAGGCGAGTCCATAGAATCTGGAACTTAAGCCAGTGCATTAGATGGAAGGCTTGCATTTCCCCCTATTCAAACCTCCTAAAGCGAGTTGAAAAATCGGTAAATTTAGTCTAACTTAACCTACACCATCTATGTCCGGCAAACCAGGATTTGTGCAAAATTGTAAGGTAAACAATGTTCAACAAATATGATTTCTGACTTTGTGAGTTCAATACCGGTCGATCCAAGTGCATAATGTAGAAAAACACTGAGTTTTTGTGGAGAAATATCTAGATTAAAATTGGTAAATTTTAAAGTTTTTTGGAAGAAAATGGTAAAATTCGAGAAATTTTGAAGGAAAAATACAGCAACAATGGTGGGGGATGTTACTCAGCACATCACTACAAGTCCAACGATTCTCATATGATGGGGTATAATAAATATTTCAAAAATCGAATTAAGTCTAGCTTGGCCTAACCATCTACGGGGCTTTTACAGATTTCAGGTGGCTTCCCATTTTTCGCCCTAAATCTGCCACTAGGAAACAGATTTTCCTGTCGAAATGAGGAAAGAGGAGGGAATCGTAGCAGGCCTAGAGCTTGTAGTTGTTTTGAAGCAAAACCAAGTGGATTGCAGAAGAAGGAAAACATTAAACCTAGCGCTAAGAAGGTCTAAGGCTGAGATAACCCATGAAAATTTAATAAAGAGACAATGAATGCGGACTTCCCAGTCAAACATTCGAAGGCGGAGGACATCATAGCAGGGCTTAGGCTTTCACAGGTCTTAAAGTGAACTAATGCACAAGGCAGGTTGTAAAGGTTATCTTGTTCCAACTGGCGGCCATCTGCTACTCACCCTGCCCTGCTTTCTCCTGCTGCTTGCTTTGCCATGCGTTGCCCTTTTGCTTACATTGCCCTGCCCAGCTCGATTAATGTTAAGGTTGGTAAGGGTATCTTGTTCCAACTGGCGGCCATCTGCTGCTCGCTCTGCCCTGCTTCTCACTGCTGCTCGCCCTGAACTGATTTCTCCTGATGCTCGCCCTGCCCTGCTGCGCCATGTCACTCACTTGCCCTGACCTTCACTGATTAAGATTAAGGCTGTTAAAGTTATCCTGTGCCAACTGGCGGCCATCTGCTACTCGCTCTGCCCTGCTTTCTCCTGATGCTCGCCCTGCCTTGATTTTTGGTGTTTTTTTTGAAAAATGGCAAATTTCTAGAAATTTATAGTCAAAATTTCCCCAACGAAGGTTGGATTAATACTCAGCACAGCAATTCAAGTCCAACGATGACCGTATGATTAAAATTTAATGATTATTCAAAAATCAGACATTTTTTGGTCTTGTTCTTAATTTATGCACAGCTCCGATCACTTTTTTGGCACAAACAGAAATAGAGCTGGATCACCAATTTGCAGACCTGGAGAGGCTGAATTGATAGAGAAATCATCGTTCGCTTGAACTCATTAGGTCTTTTTGTTGAGTTCGGTGAACCGATTAACCGGAGTTTTGCCTTCTCTACCCTAAATTAGCATTCTCCACTGCTCCCATTCAAATTTCGGGTAAGATTCAAAAACGCAACAGTCAGAGAACACCACCAGCCTTCTCCACCAGAAATTTGGGTTCTCCTCCTGCATAAGCCTTACCTAGCCCTACGTCTGCGATTGGACTTATCAACCTTCTTCACCAGAAATTTGCTTTCTCCACCTGCGATTGGCCTTCTACACTGCTCCCATTCAAACTTCGGCTAAGATTCAAAAATGCAACTGCCACATATCTCCACCAGCCTTCTCCTACAGAAATTTGCCTTCTCTACCCGAAATTAGCATTCTCCACTGCTCCCATTCAAATTTCGGGTTAGACTCAATAACGCAACAGTCAGAGTACACCACCAGCCTTCTCCACCAGAAATTTGGGTTCTCCTCCTGCATAAGCCTTACCTAGCCCTACGTCTGCGATTGGACTTATCAACCTTCTCCACCAGAAATTTGCTTTCTCCACCCGCGATTGGCCTTCTACACTGCTCCCATTCAAACTTCGGCTATGATTCAAAAATGCAACTGCCAAATATCTCCACCAGCCTTCTCCTCCAGAAATTTGCCTTCTCTACCCGAAATTAGCATTCTCCACTGCTCCCATTCAAATTTCGGGTTAGATTCAAAAACGCAACAGTCAGAGTACACCACCAGCCTTCTCCACCAGAAATTTGGGTTCTCCTCCTGCATAAGCCTTACCTAGCCCTACGTCTGCGATTGGACTTATCAACCTTCTCCACCAGAAATTTGCTTTCTCCACCTGCGATTGGCCTTCTACACTGCTCCCATTCAAACTTCGGCTAAGATTCAAAAATGCAACTGCCACATATCTCCACCAGCCTTCTCCTCCAGAAATTTGCCTTCTCTACCCGAAATTAGCATTCTCCACTGCTCCCATTCAAATTTCGGTTTAGATTCAAAAACGCAACAGTCAGAGTACACCACCAGCCTTCTCCACCAGAAATTTGGGTTCTCCTCCTGCATAAGCCTTACCTAGCCCTACGTCTGCGATTGGACTTATCAACCTTCTCCACCAGAAATTTGCTTTCTCCACCTGCGATTGGCCTTCTACACTGCTCCCATTCAAACTTCGGCTAAGATTCAAACATGCAACTGCCACATAACTCCACCAGCCTTCTCCTCCAGAAATTTGCCTTCTCTACCCGAAATTAGCATTCTCCACTGCTCCCATTCAAATTTTGGGTTAGATTCAAAAACGCAACAGTCGGAGTACACCACCAGCCTTCTCCACCAGAAATTTGGGTTCTCCTCCTGCATAAGCCTTACCTAGCCCATAATAAGCATGACCATCATAAGCCAATGGACACCTGTTCGATCAATATTGATAGGACAGAGGTCCGCTGTGAAAAGATTGGATGGCAAACTCAATTATCTGGCATTGCTTAGGCAATTTGCGACGACTATAACTATTAAATTCACCAAAGCCTTTCGATTATGAAACAAAACTCTAAATTAAAATTGTAATAATCAGCCATGAAAGATAATTCACATTTTCCGATCAACATTCGCTTATTTTACTTTATCACCACAGCAGCATAAAAACGCTCTAAACAAGGCGTAGATAAGCATTAGCTATTATCATTTACGAATGAGAAAATCATTCAGGGCACTTGGAAAACTTCCTCGTTTGGTCAGCGGAGATCCTTCTACGCCGCGTTCTAAACTTAATTATCTTTAAACAAATACGTATATCGAACTTTTTAAAAATTATCTAAGCGCTGCGATATAAAATATAAACTTTAACTGGGATAATTATCTTTTTTTGAGAATATAAGGAAAGCCTGAAACCTGATTCCTGGTCGCAATGATCGCTTCAGTGTCGAGGCCCTTCTCTTCAGGCTTCCCTCCTTTTGTCAGGATCATCCGCCCATCACTCATTTCGAACCGTTCCTCAAGGAATCACACATTCAAGATATATCATGAAGATTATATTAGGATTATTCAGCCAACCAATTATTAGAACCCATGAATTGCTAAATAATCAAGAACTAGTATGAGCAAATAGTTCTTTGAGTTTCCAAATTTTCAGAAAAAGCAGTATGGCATTATTGAGTGCCTAACTCAAAGCACATCTATTTAATGTACTTACTCCCACGTAGCGCAGTTTCTCACGGCTACGCATATCCCGCAAGGCATAGGGAACGCGGAGAATTTCCGCAGGAACTGCGCGTCGGTTCTGCCTTTCCATTGCCTAAAGACTCAAACATTATACTTCCAATCCATCCTTTTCCAACACTAGCTATTGCATCCCTTTAGGAGACAAAAACCAAAAAAAAATTATCCATAAAACTGAATATATGCACTATTTGTTAAATCTTTCGCCTCTACTACTACGTTGAGATAGCCTCTAGTACAACCTTCTCTGACATGATCGTATGACTGCGCACTGTGCCTAGTATCTCCCAGGCCCTTAAGAGGGCGAACTCGTTTCTCAAACCCAAAGGACCCACAGTGGAGCAAGCAAATGCAAATGAGCGCAATACAAACCAGACATCACCCTGAACATTGCACCCTTCCCTTGAACATGGTACTGCTGCAAATAAACGTGCGACGCATGAGACCCAATTGTGAAAACAGAAAACAACTTCTTGAATGCCAAATTCCCAAAAAATCCAGCCTGAGAGAAGCATGTCCTTCGTAGTGAAACATGAGACACAAAAATGGAAGAAAGGGAACATTTGCATGAAACGCAAAAGTGGATGGAAGGCTAGGAGAGGCTCAGTAGACATCGTCGTACATGGAGGAAGGGGTGGAAGAGGCGGCGTTGGCATAGGAGCCTTCACTGCCCCCGCCTCGGCCCCCACGGCCATGGCCCCTGCCGCGCGGAGCGGGCCCTCCATGACCTCCCTGCTGCCCTCCACCTCCCCATCCACCACCACCCCCACTCCCCCGCCCTCCACGATGGCGCCCCGATCCTCCCCCACCACCCTGCTCATATCCTCCTCCCCGCTGGTCTCCATAGCCAGCCTGCTGGGAACGCCAGCGTCCCGCCTCCTCCTTGCTCTGGAAGTAGTGCGTGGGCTGGCTTGGATTGCTGGAGGCGTGGTGCCGCTCACCTTCAAATGCTCGCCTTATTACCAAAAACAATCTTGTCAATTGCCACTAACAAAATTACAAAATCTTCGCCTTTTTTGGATTTAAATTAGAAGAACCAAAATACTTTTTACTATATCAGCATGCTATGAATATCGATACAAACGGAAAATTAACTGCTGGTGTTAGTGGCCAGACGCTTGTGATGGCCACAATCCTCCAGTTCCCCAGCGTGCTTGCGACTCTGCGGACGGTAGGCATCGTCGCATCGATACGCTCCACCCTCAGCATCTCCAGACTTCTCCACACCGCCTTTCCCCTTGACCTCAATCATCTAACCTATGCTTCAATGCTCATTCTAGCTAAATTCAAAATTATACATAGCACCTTTGCCTTCATTTCTTGACTACCACCCAGGAAGGCTACAAATAAACTTCCCTGATTCCCATCAAAAGATCCCTACATTAACGAAACCGATTGCTCATCCGAGCTGATATCAATGGACAGAAGCCCTCCCCAATCGTTGCGTTTCCGAGAAACGGGGAGGAGCTGACTGGGAAGGAGCTCTGGGACTCGAAGAAGTCTCCGCCATCTTCCTCCTCCTCGTGAAGATTGGCAGAGGCGTCAGAGCAGAAGCTGGGCTGGGTCTCCACCTCCATCTTGGCGCCCACCTCCAAGGCCCTCGGGTCCGGGGCAGGCTCGTCAGCATCAGAGAAGATGTTGTCGTCCTGCACCTCCTTTGAAGCCTCCCCACGCCCTCCCTACAACCACCAACTCCTATTCCTAGCCTAAAAGATCCGTGAAATATAATCTCACATTCTGTCATCTCCGCTCTAATACATCTATCACCAGATTTAACCACTCCCCAAACGCAACGCCACGGCGTGCCTAAAAATCAAAAACACCTGCTTGAGATCCTTGTTGGCCATGCGGTTGAGATAGATGGCGGCCTTGGTGCATAGGAAGCGGGCCTGAGCATCGCTGTCGGCCTCCTCGGAGACCAAGGCGAAGCCCTCCGGTACCCACTTCAGGGCGTAGTCCACCCAGGTCTTGCCCAACCAAGCGTCCACCACTCGTCGCAGCCAGTCCCAATGCCACTGACAAACCATCATCAACATTTATTAAAAAATCAACGTCCAATATTTTTCTATTAACGTTCTCCTCGCCTTGCCAATTCAACTAAATATCCACATTTCAGACTATTCTCACGAATTACCAACCCCCAAAGTAAAATCAAAATTTACATCCAGCTCAAAACATCGGACAAGCCCGTGTCGACTGGCTAGGCTTATGCCGATATTTTCCCCAAAGAAGGTGCATAGAAGCGTCATGAGATTAGCCGCAGCGCTACGAACTTTGGCTAAAATTACCAGCTAATCAAAGACCAAAATCTAAATCAGCCCAGATAAAGAGGTACCTTCGTGAACGGTCATATTGTGGTTGACCGCAACCGGCCCTCGCATTCCTTCCATTCGTACGCCTTTACTGAGATACGTAACTGAACGAGTACAGG
>JASANA010002994.1:0-23481 GCA_030248095.1 Ptycholaimellus sp. GST1_10
GAGGCTTGCCTTTTTTAGGCCGATTGCGGGCTTTTGGAGTGTAGGGCTGATCGTTTGGCTTCATCTGACGAACGACGGTTTTGAAGCTGTGAGGATAGGTGGGGTTTTTGGGGTTGGGGCGCAGGCCGGGCATGTGGATGGTGGTGAAGCTGGCGGCGAGCTTTGCGGCATTGAACTCGTTGTAGCCTGTCTAATCCTGCATGAAGCACTCCCAGCCCGACCATGAGTGGCTGATTGGGTTTCCATTGGACTGCGCCATGATCCAATCGCAGACCAGTTGCATGCACTCTAGCGAGGCGAGGCATGTTTCATCCCATTTTCTGTCAGGCTGGGCCCTGTAGGGTGGACAATATTGCTCTATTCCTTCCAGGGCTTCAGCACTGAAGTCGACCTTGAGACCTGAAGGTAGCTGCTGGGAGTTGTGCTTGATGAGGACGATGTCGATAGGGTAGGACATGGTGGCTTCACTGTAGGTGTTGGGGTTGGCAGGGCTGGAGCATCCAGGCTTTGCGGCAAATGTGGGTTGATCGGAGAGGGCGGGGTAGTTGGCGGCGCCGAACTGGCTCTCGATCTTGTAGTCTGCGTAGGCCTTGGCGGTGTTGCTGGAGCCGAGCTTGGCATAGGCGGACGCCATCCTGGATGCCTTCGTGGACGAGGGCGGCTCCAGGCTCGGGGGCGCTGCTGTGGTCGTCTCTCCTTCCTCCATTTTCTCTTCTTTTTGCTGCTGTGGTCTTGGCTTTGGTTGGCGCTGGGGCCTTGGGGCTGGCCCTTCTGTGTCTTCCAGTGACAAGGCTGCCAGCCTGCCCTCCTCGGAGTCTTCTGACCGGACGTATGGCTTGAGGTGGACGGCCTCGAAGGCGAAAAGGAGGTCGGTGACAGGGCGCTGCATCGGATCGCGCTGATAGTGGATGAGGGTGCGTCTGCCGGAGGGGACGTGGATGACGAGGCCCTTGTCCCCGTCGATGGTGATGTCGCCGTCCCTGAGCAGCTTGACGGCCTTCTGGATCGGGAGCTCGGTGGCCTCGGCGGCGATGACGGTGGTGATGATGTCGGAGTCGGACTTCCCGCACTTGTCCACCATGTCGAACGGGTTGAAGCCCCAGCGGTCGTGGATCTCCACCGCCTGTGTCTGGGTCATTCCGCCCTTCAACCTTATCTCAATTGAACAGCAGTTCCAGATCCAAAGTGAGTTAACAGTTGGATCATCTGAGACGTTCACTTGTGACAGAAGCCATCAGAGGCTTGAGGCATGGATGTCGAAGCTGTTGTCAGTGGCTATGAGGAGCTGTAGGTGGCGAGCCAGACGTTTGGCGGCCAGGAGCTCTGCGTCTGTAGCCACTTGCAAGTCCGCCCAGCGTACACCTCCTTGCGGGTGGCTTCCGTCAACTTGGCTCTTTAATGTTTCAGGACAAATAAAAACCCAAGTAATTTGAAATTTTTGTTGATTTCGTACTATCAAGCTTGCGCGTGTGATGTCGTTCTGCTTGAGCGTTGCGGTGGCATGGAGGACTGCTGTGTACAGCGCAGGGACTGCGTCCCTTGGGTAGAGACAGAGCAGGCCTGAGGACAGTAGGCGTAGCCCTGCTCTTTGGTTGTCATCTCCTTCCATCCTTGTGGGATAGATGGAGAGCACTCCTATGATTAGCCACAGACTATTCATTAGGCAAAAGTTGGATGCAGCTTTGATATAAACCATTGTAGGAGCTGCAGATCAAGTTGTCCAGCTTGATCAGCTCGTACAGCGCTTTGCTTAAAGGAGGTATCCATTCTTTTGAAGTATTTGCTTCGAGTTCATATTCATCTTCATTTTCGACATAGAAAAGTAGCAAATCATCTACCATTTTATTTGCCTCCGCTTTCGTAAGAGGTGTTAAGAAAGATGGTAGAGATGCAAATGTGGCTAACGTTTGGGAGTCTATGCTTGATGGTGCGGGGTTGGTTGCTGGCATAGACGCTGTGGTGGCTGAGGCCAGCGAGGGCTGCCTGTCTGTTGCAACTGATGCATCACCTCCAGTAGTGGGTGCGTCTGCAAACCACTGCTTTCTCTTTCTTCCTTTGACATGCTTATCGCATTTTGATGAGATATTTATAAATGAGTTTTTACCTCGGGTAGGCGCTGACTCTTGGCTGACGGCAGATTGCTTGTTGCAGTTCTCCTCAGGTTCTGTCAATCGCACTGAGATGTCAACCATGTCAACTGAGATAGGTTGACAACTGTGAGCGGTGTCGCTCTGGGAGGTAGGTGTTACCATGCAGGCAGGGGGGGTTGAGCTGGCGCAGGCTGGTGAGGGTGGCTGTGTAGCCGGGGATGAGGGCTGTGAAGCCGAAGTCACTGACTGCGGCGATGTGCTCGCACTGCAATCAGCAACCTTTCTCATCATTTTCTTCACTTACCACCGAAGAACTCGTCCTCCTCCTGAGCAGGAGGCTCGGAGGTAGGGAGGTTCTCCAAGTCGATGATGATTGATTGGCTCTTGACTCTTTGCCCATTGGTGGGAATGAGTGGAGAATGGTTTCTTCAGCCTTATATACCCTTCTATCATTGTTATGTCTTACGGACCCAGACTAATCAAATTAGCTATGGGAAATTAATTGCGTAAGTCGCAAGAAATGATTTTATTGCTTAGTCAAAACATATAATCATTTTCTCTGCTAATTGGATTTGCAAAAAGAATAATTTTTAAATTAATTAATTAACTAAATGAATTATGTCTGATTCGGCAGTAGTGGATTTGGTTTCCCCCGCATTTTATCTTGGAAAATGTTTTTCACACAACTAATTCCTGTCCTAGATTGGAAAAGTGGCGTCGAATGTGCTCTTATAGGAAAGAGTATAGCATCAGTGAGCTGAGTTTGAGGGCATCCCAACTGTGCGCCATTTGGAGTGAAGAGAAAATACTCTTAATGGGGAACCCACCTTTTTTGTAGACCTGGTTGCACATTATCAGCCAATCCGCTCTGGACATGAGCTCCTCGCTGTTGAGCAGGTAGATGTTTGGAGCCACAATCCAGGTAGGGACTGGGACAGTGGTTTTGACAGTGGTCACGTCTGGCGAGGCGCTTTGAGGTGGTGGGGTTTTGGGTTTTGAGCAGAGTTCTAGATCTATAGAAACTAAGCTGTCTCCCGATGATTTTGCCAAGGTTTGCGGGTCTGAGGCTAGGCAGGGATACTTGCTCTCTTTATTCATCAAATCTGTTGCAATGAATAGGTGTGATATCTCATCATGAAACATCGCCTATCTAGGTTTTGACTGGGGGAAAAGCGAATGTTTCTAACCTAGACTGGAGGCAGGTCTTGATGGTTGTTCGTGTTCCTGAGCCTCTTGAGCTTCCCGTAGGCATCGATGATTGCGCTGAAAAGCATAACCATAGCTGTGAGAAGTTTAATTATCCATATAAGGTCAGCGTTCCAGAAAGGCAATTCTTCAATTTGCTGAGCAAGTTATGATTTGAGGGCGTCCTTTTGCCTTGGGTGTTGGCCTTTGCCGAAAGTTTTTCTGGCCTTTCATGCCCTCAAGGACGCTCCCAGGTGTTCTGAATCACCTTAACGGCCCCTTTTTCGCACGGTGTCTCCTGGCTTCCTGTACTAGCCTTTTTGGGCTGCCGAAAACCGGATGATAACGAATGAGTGATTTGACGAAGTTTTCAGTTACCGTGGTCTTGCTAACATATCAATGGATTGTGCTGCCTTTTCTGTAATCACATTGCTTTGAAACATCACTTGGCTGGTTTGCCTTCTAGGTTTGGCGTTAAAATGGTTCTGAACGCTGTTATCTGCGAAAAGTTTGATTAGCTACATATTTTTCTTTCGCAGACAAGCAATTGGTGAAGAAGGCAAAAAGACTGACAGTCAAGTGCCCTTTATGGGCCAAAACAATGATTAAAAATTGGAGAAATGCTCTTTCCCATTGTCTTTCCAAAGCTAAATCTAATTTGAATTTTGATAATTTTATTTTAGTCGTAATGTAAAGACTATTTAGGAAAAATTTTGTTTACTCTATTTTAAAGAGCATTTCTCCTACATGCACTCACGGCGCCCCACGCAACGCCAGAGCACCCGGAACTCGTTCATGTGCTCCTCGTAGAGCTCGATCTGGGTGCCGAGGTTGCGCTCCACCCATGCCAGGTTCTTCCAGAGCTCCTGCAATCCTTTGGTATTGCAGTAGTAGATTTTTCTGCTTCCGCGTAGAGCGAGACTTCTATTAGCTTGGTTTTAGTAAAATCTTGATTTTAAATATTACATGAAACATCAGCCTAAAAACTTGGCATTCAAAGGCTTGAAGTGAAGCGAAATTTGGGCACCTTTGCGGCGTAGACGTGGTCCCCCTCCCTGGGGTTTGTCAGCCGGATGTAGTGGCCGAAAAAGCCTCTGCAGAGCATGGCGTCGGAGGCGCCTTTTGCCCAGCTCCTCAGGTCAGCATGCTCTCGCAGGACCCACTCGGTGTTGTTGTCTGCAAAAGCAAAATGATTGGACTTCATTCTAGGGCCACTGGCTTTTTTACTTTTCCAGAGCAATTTCATATTTTCTCATTTTCGCGAATATTAACATTAATTTGACTCAACTCTGAATATATGAGTGAGATGAGGGTAGGGAACCGTGGGTCTCTTGGCGGTAGGTGCGGAAGTTGTTCCACTGGAGCTTGTTGCCCACCCAGTGGTCCCACTTGAAGGCGCTGTTCATGTCCGCCAGCCTTCAACCACACCATCTTTATCTAAGATTGAGATACAGGAAATGACAGGAGACTCACCTGATGAGGATCTGGTTGAGCTGGTTGATGAGGCGCTGTAGGAAGACCTGGAGCTCGGGCAGGTCGGAGCACTCCCTGGCCTCTGCGAAGGGATGCTGAGGTGGGCCGGCGTCCAGGAGGAGCACTCGGGGCGGACGAGGGGGAACCGGGCTGTCTTCCCTCTCGTCCGAACTCCGCGGCGGGCCGTTGACGTTGGGATGGTTGTTGTTGAAGACGTACGCGGGGATTGTGGGCTCCAGTGGAGGGTTGGGTCGCACTCCCCGCCCTGCTCCCCTGCTTCGAACCACCTCACCCATTTCACCTTTTTTGACTGAGTTGCATTGTCTGTAAAGCTGGGTTAATGCCACGCCGAGTTTCAACATTGGGTAAATGCTCCTAGAATTTCCTTTTATTGGCATTTTGAAACATAATAGTCCTTAGCTAATCTTGAATCTCAGCAAAAGTCTGTAGTATGCTTTTCTCAAGAAAGGCTAAACGGGGAAAAGATGCCTCAGGAAAGCAATGTTGTGGGAAAGTGGGGCTGGCTGTAAGGCAGTGTCCCTGTGTCTTAGGTATGGAAATGGGGTGCTGAGTGCGGGGCGCGAGGGGGTGTGGCACTGTCCCTTTTTCCCCTAACTCCGCCTCCTGCCCTTTCCCAGGCTGCATTGATGCGGGAAGTGGTATGACTTACCGCTTGGGTACGCGGCTTGGGCACGCTACTTTATATGCGTTGTGACTCTGGGATTGCAAATTGACTCGCACCAGCTAGCTGACTTCTACTTGGCTTTGGGGCCATTTTTCGTTTGCTTGGGTAGAGATACGTTGGATCAATTGTGAATGCATTTCAACACCGGATTACTAATTATAGTTGAAACATCGCCCAGTCAATTGGCAGTCAGCGCAGCACATAAAGTTGCTGCAGAGTTTGCACATACTTAGTTGAATGATGTTTTGACTCCAAAAATGAAGCATTGAACTAATGTTTATGCACCGATGGGCGTAGTTGAAATTTGCCGATTATTGCTTAAACATTTTGTGTTTAAGTTATTTTGCTTAGACTTTCCGTTTCCTTGTGCTTTTTATCAATGAATTATTTGCAAAATCCAAAGAATAATGAACTATGGACTATGGAATGACGAGGAAAGAAGGAAGATGGTTTGAGGTAGTAGGTTGAGGGGGTTTAGGCGTTGAGGGTGCTGCCGAAGATCTCATACAGGTGCTTGCCTTTCTCCATGTGCTCCCTGTAGCGCCTCTCTTTGTTGCGGAGGCCTCGGATTGTTCGGTCAATCCGCCCCCAAACCTTCTGCAACAATTTGCCTTTGCTTCTTTCGTATGGGGCCACAAAGGATGATAATTGGCCAACCCCACCATGGCTGGCGTCCTCAGGCACTCCCGTCCGCTTGTTGATGAATGGCTTCTTGATGACGGGGAGATGACTGTCCTCCCACTGCTCTTCCACGGCCTGGCAGCAATGGCTGAGCCAGTCCAGCATGGGCTTCATGCGGATCATCTCCGATCCCAGCCCTTCCGCCTGCCATCCTGACAAAGATGACGGAAATGTGATTCCATTTCACTCTCAATCATTTGACGGCGGAAAATCAATAACTTACTTTGCGCCTCTTTCGAGGGGCAGTGAGGTTTAATTAGACACTAGCTGTGGCAGTAGGAGCTTGGTTGATTTATATTTTTCTACAACCAAGGCTCTCACTACCACAAAGCTTGTATTCTATCATAACGTGCTTCTTGATATATTTATTTATACCAGGTTTGGAGTTATTTTGTAGCCACAAACCATGATAGCAGGAGCCTGGATGATTTTTAGAATTCCACAACCAGGGCTCGCACTATCATAGAGCTTGTAATCTACTAACAATGTTGCTTATGTAACAATTTTTAATTTTCTTTTTATTACCACTTACCTTTGTTGAAAACAAAAATAGGACAATGACTTTCGGTGAGGCACGGGCTGTGGCATTGTGAGCCTGGTTGATTTTCACATTTCTACAACCAGGGCTCGCAATACCACAAAGCACGTAAACTACCAAGCTTGTCTAACTACTAGGCTGGACAAGGGCTATCATTGTGTGAATGAAACATCAGGGAACTGCTCCATCATATAGCAAGGTTTTAGGTCTACCTTGGAGTTCGTGGAGGTAGTTGAGGAAGCCGTTGAAGGGCACCGGGTTGCTGGCGGATGGCTTCTTTGTCCAATCGCTCTGGAAGGCGTTGTTTTTCTTCATCACCCTAAAATGAATTCTCAATATCTCCTTCGCAATTGGACAGGGAATAACCGGAGGTAGAGGAGGTAGATGGAGTCATTGTAGAGGTCGAGGTCCCTTTTCAGCTCGGGCCAGTTGTTGTACTCGGTCTTGATTCCCCGTGGGGGCGGCATCTTGCAGTGCAGTGGGTGTAGGCTGAGCACCAGGCCCTGCTCGCCCCCTTCCGGCTCCTGACCGCAGACCTCGGCGGCTTCTGCCTCCTCCGCTGGCGGGACAGCCTCCGGCTCCTTGGGCTCTGCCTCATGAAGTGGGTCGAACTCGTTCATCTAAGATTGAGTATTTATCGTAATAGTTTAGATTGCTTTGAACAGGGTGGATTGTAGAAAAGATGTAAATCTCGATTTTCTTTGTTTAGTGAAACATTAGAAAAGGGTTTTGGGGTATTGCCACTTACGACAACGCATCCGTTATTCATAGAAGGATTTGCTTACTATTGTTCGCCTTGGTTTTGGCCGATATCATAAGAACATGGTCATTCGCGATATCTCTAACTCATTGAATATTTTCAAACTTAAGTTAGGATATGTTTAATTTTTTAAAACATTTCAATTTCGAAGAATCCAAAGTGTTGAGGAAATGGTAACGAGCCTTGGCTGGAGCTTGATGCTGTTGATTGCTGAAGTAGTAGGTGGTTGGCGGAGAGCGTCTATTGAGATTGAATGATTCCTTAGCCGACTGGCAAGGCCTTTATAGTCACCTGAGGCTATTCCTGGCCTTCTGTCTAGACATTGTTATAGACCAACCATAACTGACCATTTATCTTCTTACGATGAGATGATGAGATAAAATAACAATTTATATTTTATGCGAGGCAAATAAAAATGGACTTTCGTTAAAAGTGTGGTATTCAATCGAGTAATTTTTTTGTTTAATGAGCTCTAAACTGTGAAGAAAGAAATGGTTGACTACGTTCACACAAATAACTTTTGCGATGAGCAAAGCCTAAAACTTCTTTGAGCAAAGCTTTGCTTTTTATTTACTGCGTCCTTATGGCGGTAAAGAATTGCTGCTTTGCGCACAAGCTGGTGATTTTACATTCTTGCTGAAACATCCTCTATCTCGTTTGCCAGTGTCTGAGTTCTTTACCGAAATGAAAAGGTACCATAATTGTTTGTTTTTTGTTTTTAAAAGTGTCCGC
Source organism: Ptycholaimellus sp. GST1_10 (assembly GCA_030248095.1). Lineage (NCBI taxonomy): Eukaryota > Metazoa > Nematoda > Chromadorea > Chromadorida > Chromadoridae > Ptycholaimellus > Ptycholaimellus sp. GST1_10. The sequence continues at coordinate 8,145 of JASANA010002994.1, forward strand.
GCTGGAGTAGGCAACTATTGGTATTTTCTTGCTATTCATTCTTTAAAACAACCCTGTGAAACATAAGCGGGTGGCATAGAATGGGTCACAGCGTTGAGAAGTCTTTCTTTGCATCCGGCTTCTCAGAGAAGCTGAATGGGCTGCTTGACACGGTCTAGAATTCAAAGCGATGCTGCATTTCATTATTGGGGGACAAACGCGGGTACGTCTTCGAGGATCTCGATGTCTGAGTCGAAATCTCAGCCTCCCTGGCTCTCGGTGCATCCTTTGGTCGAAGGCTGCACCTCCTTTTGGCCTTTCTGCACCTATAAATTTCATCTTTTCCATTCTTTAGGAGCCAAAATATGAGAAGCCTTTTATAGCTCATAACCTTTTTTAGGCTCTGGGGCGGGCTCCAGAAGTTGAACAACCGCTTTTCTTCCGAACTTTTGTCAGTGTTCATATTTCTTTTCTGAAACGAAATAACTGATAATGAAGAACGATAGTTTCATTTCAAAATGTACGAGCTGTGTGATTCTTTGCTGGATGACTTGCTTGTGCTTTGAATGCGTATCAGAGAAAAAGAAACTTGACCTTTGCTGTGCAGCGCATCCCTTTGGACGCTCAGATATGCGTTGGTGGCTACTTTTCATGTCCATTTGTTTGACTTTTTTCCTTTGCTTAAATTCGCTATTCAAATTTGATTTTCTTCACGTTGGCTGGTAAATAGAAGTAGAAAAGTTGGCTTTGGAGTGCTCAGGGCGTTGCATTTGGCGTATCATTGGGGGCCATGTTTGGATTTGTTATCACTGTGCGATTAGGCGTAGGATGATGGTGTAGCATCGGCATGCCATCACTTCCGCTTGGCTGCAAGATTAATTTATGCTAAATTTTTGCCAAAATGTGAAATTGATCAATTTAACCTGGTTTGGATCTTGGGGCAGAGGCATTGGGTTGAGTGGCCCTTGTTGGCCTTGCTGGTTTTCTTGCTGCCCTTCCACCACCACTGGTAGCGGTGGCATGCGGCGCAGGACCTGCTCAGCGTTTGCCATTTATTCCTATCCTTTTATTTAGCTCAAGAAGTAACCTTGGGGGTGAGATAGACGGCCTCCATGGCAGAGAGAAGGCGGTGGGCAGCGATCTCGGTGTCGAGGTTGCCGTAGTACAGCTGGGCCTCCTCCCCCGTCTCTAAGTTTGTGACCCGGGACTGGGTCTGGTAGAACTGGACGTTGTTGTGCTTAGATGGAAGTTGGCCTGGATGATGGTGCATCCAATGGCCTCGGCGGTGATGAGGATGGGCTTCACGAAGCAGCTGGTGAACCCGTTCTTGTCCACCATGTCGTAGGGGTTGAACCCCCAGCGGTCGACCGTCGCCGCCGCCTGCCTTGGGGCCTGTTTCAACTGCAAACCTCTCCTTTATCAGTTTAGATAGGGGGAAAGGAGGGTTGGAACTACTGGTCCATTGGGGCCTGTGCGCTCGACGTTGGAGAGGAGCCAGCGGAGTGATGAGCCGTGGAAGTCGATGGGCTGGGCGTTGTTGGGGCACCAGAGCTGGTTGCCGGTCATCAGGCGTTGGATGTGCCACGCCAACCTCTTGGCGCAGGCCTTCTCGCAGCGCAAGTGCTTCATGAGGCCCTCTTCCTCCTCCTCGGAGAGCGGGTTTATGTTGGCCTGCTGACAGGCCTTATAGGCAAGGGATTGTTTGGATCTAAACAATGGGTGACTGTAACACCTTGAGGGCTTGAAGGCAGACCTCGTCGTTGTGGTGGAGGGTCATGGCTGTGTTCCAGCCAATGGCCTTGCCGGACACCAGCTCGAAGTACTGGCCGCAAATGAGGCCATGGGAGAGCAGGCGCATGCCCGCTCTTTGGGCGTTGTCCCCGTCCATCTCCGGCGGGAACTCCAGGTCTATAATTTGCTTTTATCACCCTTCCTGGCTGCCTCACTTTGTCGCTAACCTTGAGCTGTTGCTGGGCGGCGGGCATCGAGGATGTGGAAGTTGAAAGTGTCCTCCATTCGGGGCAGGGTCGCAGTGAAGGGAAGGACTGGGGCTGCCTCAGGCCACAAGACCTGGGCAGGTTGCATGGGGGGCAATGGGGCAGGGTGTGCCATAGTATGAGCTGTAGATGGAGTTGAAGGGAGAGGGGACGCAAGCAGTTGTTAGCGCAGGGGTGGCCGGCTCTGGAATGCGACCAATTATGGCACTACAATGGCGCCTGAGTCCCCCAGTGAAGTAGGGAGCGTGGATGTGAACACTTAGCATCAGCGCTCTTTTTATGCGCTTCGCTCATGAGCTTACCAGACACTACATGTCGGCGTTTGATCTTCGCTGAGAAACCGATTGTTTAGTCTTCCTGATTTCTCCGACTGTTCCTGAGTGTTTGAGCTACACACTAGCGATAGATAAGCGGAAGTATAATATTTTTTTCATATCTTACTATTTGGCGAAAATTCATGGCTTACATTGTCTGCAACGCAGCTACCATTTTACCTGTAGCAAGCATGAAACATTATGCATGTATTTTCCTAAGAAAATAGCATTGTTGCGCCAGTTAACTTTTCTTGAGGAATTCTGAAGGGGTGGAATGAAGAAAAATGCGATCAATAACTTCGCATTGCTTTGGCGTTTTGATCATTTTCTGACTGGGTTTTAGAACTGATATTACGGCTGGCGCCAGTTGGTTTTCTTAAATTTATTTCGTGAAACCTCAACGAGATGGCTAGTGGTAGGATTTGTAAAGACTTTTATTTGAGGGGTATGGGTTGCATCGGCTTTTCCTGCCGTACAAATTAGTTTACTTTACCCAGCTATTTATTTCGATAACGGCTTGCAGTGCTTGCGATAACGGCTTAAATGGGCTTGAAGTTTCCCACGCAAGATAGTATGCCTTATTATTTCATGCTTTTCTAGCATTGAACCCATAACGAGTTTTTGTTTGAGATTAAAAAAAAATATTTGAAAACCTTTATTTTGCAGCACATTTATGACTGCGTATAGTTTTGCGAAAACGTTTGAAAATTCGTTGTTTAGACTGCGAACTTTGCACAAATTTTTGTCGAGGCATTTTCTTGCGCTCTAGCTGTACTTCAGATTCTTTTGATGGAGCTATATTATTTAATTACTGGTGACTCTCTTCCTCTCTCTCAACTCATCTGGAACCACAAACATCCCCCCTCATGCCAATGCGCACACAGAGAGCTTACTTTGCCGGCTAGCATGTGTGCGCTACTCATAGCGTCTAGACCTCATTCATCTACCTCCTCCAGGAACTCCTCCACTTCATCCTCCTCATCCTCATGGCAGTCCCATGGGTTGATCGCTTCACCGACTGCTTCTTCCTCCAACTCCTCTTCGGGCTCAGGCTCTGCTTCCATTAGGTAGCTCACCTGGCGCTGGAATCTCACTCTATTCCCCCCTCCCCTTGGTTGGGAGGTTTGAGGCCGCTGACCCCTGCTTGACTGCTGTCCTCTGGTCATCAGGCGCCAACCTGAGCTTGTGCTGCCCCTAGCGATTTGCGATCGCTCTTGAAAGCGGGGTGTGAATGAAATCACTTTTGGCACATATTCCGAGCAAGGTTCATCGGTTTCGCCCTTCACCATTGTCACGAAATCCTTAAGAGCCCAGCAATTCGTCGGCAAATGGCCTTTTCTATGACACCAGAAGCAGATTTTAGCCTCAGCTGTAGGGGTGATTGTGCGGGATTTCTGGGGATTCATGGTTCCAGACGCAGGTTTGCCTTGCCCCCGGTGTGGGAGCCGACCACGCCGCGGGCCGACCTCGCCGCGAGGGTCCGACCTCGCCGCGGAGTTTAAAGGGAGCTATTTTGTGCTGTGGGCATTGTAGGGCGGGTTTTTTGTGCTCGTTGTGCTCGTACACACGTGGGATTTTAGAATCAATCGTTGGAATTGCTCAGATTGATAATTTTTTCAACAAACTCGAAATTGGGTTTTTTTGGGGTCGACCTCGCTGCGAATTTCCTCGCGGCGAGGTCGACCCCAAACGGAAAAAAAAGTTGGAATCAACAATTTGAGTTAATTTTTTTGCCATTTCGGCAGGTTTTGCAGTGTTTCTAGGTGTAAAAAATTCTATATTGTATGATGGTATACTCACTTTTTTATTGTATTCAATAAAAAATTGAGAACGGCACTGGGGAACAAAAAAATGACCACTCGCGGCGCACTGTGACTTTGCCTAAAACTGCACAGAAGGGGAAATGGATTTTTTTGCTGGAAACAGATATCCTTAATTATCTGGATTTGATAAAAAAAATTAAAAATCTGTTCTAGGTGTAAAAATTTCAGCTGAATCCGATGGTGTACTCAGTTTGTCAAAGTTATCAACAAAATTTTTAGAAAATGGGGTTCAAAAAATCGCGGCGAGGTCAACCCTGATCAACCTCGCCATGCGGCAAGGTTGACCCCAAATAAAGAAAGGGTCGACCTCGCCGCGCGGCGTGGTCGACCCAGGGTCGACCGTGCCACGCGGCGAGGTCAACCCCAAATTAAGCAAGGGTCGACCTCCCAGCGCGGCACAGTCAACCCCGGGATGACCTTGACGCGCGGCGAGGTCGACCCTGGCTCAATCTGGGGTCGACCATGCCGCGCGGCGAGGTCGACCCCAGATTGAGCCAAAATAGAGGGGTCATCCTCACCGCGCAGCGAGGTCGACCCCACATTGAGCCAAAATCGAGGGGCCAACCACGCCGTGCGGCGAGGTTGACCCCACATTAAACCAAGGTCTAGGGGTCGAGCACGCCGCGCGGCGCGGTAGAGCCCAATTTCCTCGATCGACCACGCCGCGAGGCTTCGATAGGTGCGCTTGAACGCTCGTCAGCGCCGCGGAGTTGCAAGGAAACGATTTTTTTATCTACTTCGATTTATAGCTATCAACAAACATGGTTCCAAACAGAATTTAAAAGCATTAAAGAAAAATGAAATGAAGAGGCCAGATTGTTAAAAATTAAAAAAAAAATTTGCATCATGTTGAAATTCATGCGGCGTGAATGAGCGCTTGTTCGCGCCGCGCGGCGTTCACGAAAAATCGATCGAGCCGCGGAGTTACAATGAATCGATTTTTTGATCAACTCCGATTTATGTATATCTTAAAATCAAAATTCGATACAGAATAAAAAAGGATTTAAGAAAATGTATACGAGAAGGATAAAAGGTAGTAAATTTTTTTTAACTTTTTCGGGGTCTCAGTGAGGTTTGGTGGTACCTCTCAAGACCACGGCGTATGCGAAATCATGGCTTTAGCAGTCTGGGCGTCTACAGGTAAGGTTGTCCATGGCTTTATGAGTCTGGGAGTCTACTGGTGAGGCTTGCACATCGCATTAGAGGTCTGGGCGTCTACTGTTGAGACTTGCCCATCGCATTAGAGGTCAGGGCGTCTACTGTTGAGACTTGCCCATTGCATTAGAGGTCTGGGCGTCTACTGTTGAGACTTGCCCATCACATTAGAGGTCTGGGCGTCTACTGTTGAGACTTGCCCATCTAACATCGCATTAGCGGTCTGGAAGTCTACTGATGAGCCTTGCTCATGGCACTAGAGGTCTGGGCGTCTACTGGTGAGACTTGCCCATCGCATTAGAGGTCAGGGCGTCTACTGTTGAGACTTGCCCATCGCATTAGAGGTCTGGGCGTCTACTGTTGAGACTTGCCCATCACATTAGAGGTCTGGGCGTCTACTGTTGAGACTTGCCCATCTAACATCGCATTAGCGGTCTGGAAGTCTACTGATGAGGCTTGCTCATGGCACTAGAGGTCTGGGCGTCTACTGGTGAGACTTGCCCATTGCATTAGAGGTCAGGGCGTCTACTGTTGAGACTTGCCCATCGCATTAGAGGTCTGGGCGTCTACTGTTGAGACTTGCCCATCACATTAGAGGTCTGGGCGTCTACTGTTGAGACTTGCCCATCTAACATCGCATTAGCGGTCTGGAAGTCTACTGATGAGTCTTGCACATCGCATTAGAGGTCTGGGCGTCTACTGTTGAGACTTGCCCATCGCATTAGAGGTCAGGGCGTCTACTGTTGAGACTTGCCCATTGCATTAGAGGTCTGGGCGTCTACTGTTGAGACTTGCCCATCACATTAGAGGTCTGGGCGTCTACTGTTGAGACTTGCCCATCTAACATCGCATTAGCGGTCTGGAAGTCTACTGATGAGCCTTGCTCATGGCACTAGAGGTCTGGGCGTCTACTGGTGAGACTTGCCCATCGCATTAGAGGTCAGGGCGTCTACTGTTGAGACTTGCCCATCGCATTAGAGGTCTGGGCGTCTACTGTTGAGACTTGCCCATCACATTAGAGGTCTGGGCGTCTACTGTTGAGACTTGCCCATCTAACATCGCATTAGCGGTCTGGAAGTCTACTGATGAGGCTTGCTCATGGCACTAGAGGTCTGGGCGTCTACTGGTGAGACTTGCCCATCGCATTAGAGGTCCGGGCGTCTACTGTTGAGACTTGCCCATCGCATTAGAGGTCTGGGCGTCTACTGTTGAGACTTGCCCATCACATTAGAGGTCTGGGCGTCTACTGTTGAGACTTGCCCATCTAACATCGCATTAGCGGTCTGGAAGTCTACTGATGAGTCTTGCTCATGGCACTAGAGGTCTGGGCGTCTACTGGTGAGACTTGCCCATTGCATTAGAGGTCAGGGCGTCTACTGTAGAGACTTGCCCATCGCATTAGAGGTCTGGGCGTCTACTGTTGAGACTTGCCCATCACATTAGAGGTCTGGGCGTCTACTGTTGAGACTTGCCCATCTAACATCGCATTAGCGGTCTGGAAGTCTACTGATGAGGCTTGCTCATGGCACTAGAGGTCTGGGCGTCTACTGGTGAGACTTGCCCATCGCATTAGAGGTCAGGGCGTCTACTGTTGAGACTTGCCCATCGCATTAGAGGTCTGGGCGTCTACTGTTGAGACTTGCCCATCACATTAGAGGTCTGGGCGTCTACTGTTGAGACTTGCCCATCTAACATCGCATTAGCGGTCTGGAAGTCTACTGATGAGTCTTGCTCATGGCACTAGAGGTCTGGGCGTCTACTGGTGAGACTTGCCCATCGCATTAGAGGTCAGGGCGTCTACTGTTGAGACTTGCCCATCGCATTAGAGGTCTGGGCGTCTACTGTTGAGACTTGCCCATCACATTAGAGGTCTGGGCGTCTACTGTTGAGACTTGCCCATCTAACATCGCATTAGCGGTCTGGAAGTCTACTGATGAGGCTTGCTCATGGCACTAGAGGTCTGGGCGTCTACTGGTGAGACTTGCCCATCGCATTAGAGGTCAGGGCGTCTACTGTTGAGACTTGCCCATCGCATTAGAGGTCTGGGCGTCTACTGTTGAGACTTGCCCATCACATTAGAGGTCTGGGCGTCTACTGTTGAGACTTGCCCATCTAACATCGCATTAGCGGTCTGGAAGTCTACTGATGAGGCTTGCTCATGGCATTAGAGGTCTGGGCGTCTACTGGTGAGACTTGCCCATCGCATTAGAGGTCAGGGCGTCTACTGGTGATGCTTGCTCATCGCATAAGATGTCAGGGCGTCTACTGGTGAGGCTTGCCCATCGCATTAGCGGTCTGGACGTCTACTGGTGAGGCTTGCCCATCGCATTAGAGGTCTGGGCATCAACTGGTGAGGCTTGCCCATCGCATTAGAGGTCAGGGCGTCTACTGGTGAGGCTTGCCCATCGCATTAGCGGTCTGGTCGTCTACTGGTGAGGCTTGGCCATCGCATTAGCAGTGTGGGAGACTACTGGTGAGGCTTGCCGATCGCATTAGCGTTCTGGGCATCTACTGGTGAGGCAGGCCCATTGCATTTCATTACACTCGCTCTCCAAGCCTCCCTCTTATCCTCTATTCTTAAAAAAATTCATATATTGCCTTTGATGAGGCTAAGCGTCTAAGGTTACGCTTGGCAATGGGTAAAGCGAGCTCAACGTTCAATGTTAAAGTTGGTGCTTGCAGTTACAGTATTAAAAAAACTTAGGTATACGTCAGCATTGAATGGGTATTGAAACATTGCTACATTAATTAAGAAAAGTTTGCGCATAAATGCACAGCTGTTCACTTCCAGCCTCTGTGCGTATCTTCCCAGCTTATTTCTGCCACACCAGACTAAAACTATAATCTACATTGCTGGTTTTTCTTTCTTCACTCTTGGCGTCTTATCTACTGCTGCTTTTCAAGTGTTCATTTACTAGTAGCCAGGCACATGTAAATTTTACTCACCACATCTCAGACTAGTAGTTTTTAATTTCGGGTATGTCAAACGCGGTTGAGTGCCATTCTTCGTTTACAATGCCTGGATTTCTCAGACGTGTTTCAAGACACAAAGCAGGTGGAATTTTGAAAATTTGTACATCAATCAAATACCAGCAACGGTCACTTAGGGATCACCTAGGGATATTGGTTCCATTTGGACGGTCCAGCTGTCCCTGGATGTACTTGATGCACTGGTCCATGGTGTAGCTGGGGTCATCCATGCTGTCTTCAGGACGCCCTTCTCGTCACCCGTCACCCGCAGATCGGATATCACCCTGTAGGCCGCCTCCACGCTCCCCTTCAGTTTGCGGTGCATCTGCCAAATGGCCAATGTGTGTCATTAGATGTGTGGAGAAAAGGGATGAGAAGGGGAACCATCAGCATTTGCATGAGATTGTCAGTCCAAGTACGGCGTCAGGTCCTGCCCTCCAACGCCTACATATTCAGTCTTCTCCCCGCTACCCTCCATCACTTATGGGTCGTCTTCCTTCACCTAGAACGTCCAGTTTGCTACCCTACTGAAGCAATTGATGTTTCACTCACTCTTCAAGCTTCCACCCTTCTCCTCCTTTCTCAATACTTGTGTGCCGTTAGTAGTCCCTAGATCGCAGCCTAGCCGAGGATGCTATTTAGCCTTTAGTGGTCTAAGCGCTGGCCATGTGGAACAAAATTTGGCGATGTTGCTACCGCATCGGCTCTCTCAACGACCACTTCAACGACGGCCAGGGGTGGCCTCCACGGCTACACCAACAGCTCCACCATGGAGTATCCGACCCCTCAACCTACTCCGCCCCCACTGCCACTCTACCCCCTACCATCTTTGTTCCCTCTTCGTCCCTCTTTACCTATCTGTCCCATTAGAGGTGTTTTGTTCTAAGCCCCCTAAAGAGCGAGTGCTATGTTATTTTTATTTGTAATTTTAGCTTCCTCTTCCACCTCAGCTATTTATAGACGATGAAGATTTCGATGACGATTTTTCCTGTTATTCCTTTATTCACTTCGATGCACGTCCTCTAGCCTCTCTACTGAAGAATACCCAACATTGCGAAACTGAGCATAGCAAAAAGTGACATAAAGCCTCACCATATTCGTCAACCAATTAAGCAAAATCGATACATTTCCTTGACAACAACTGCTATTGAAACTTATCACGATTTATGCCCACTGGCAACTGCTGCAATATCTACGAATGTAATCAGCCCGCTAGACCCACCTGGCAAATTCATATATTGAAGCGTAGACAATCTAGGTGTGCTGCAAACCGAATGCATAGAAACTTGGCTTGCCGCCAGAGGAATTGTCGATGACGATGCGATTGAGTGCAGCCAGAAGGAAGCTAGCAGTCTGACTCTCCCAGTAGGTCTTCTTCAACCAGTCCTGCAATATCTCCAAATTCGTGTAGAACTGCGCCTATAAATAAAGAATCAAGACAAAATCTAACAAGTATATGACGTCAAGTGCAATAGGTGACCGCGGAGCGCTTAAACCTTCACATGTAGCAAAATCCAAAGATTAGGGAATATTTCTGCTGTGAAGGTGATCATTGCATCTCAAAAGGAAAAGTATGCGGTTTCTCAACCATTTTCAAAAGTAGGCTCAGATTTGGAATCGTTATATATGACTTGTGAATCAAATAACCAAAGTCTTCTGTTCAATTATCAGCCGTTCAGCTGCTACTAAGTTCAGTAACCTCTATAGACCGCGGAGCGGCCCTTCGAGTCATTCCGCGGTAAAAAACTCAAGTACTTTGTGCAATTCTCAATATTAAAGGAGCTATGCCGCAAAAACTGTGTATTTTAATTTTCAATCATTCCTACCCAAAAACGCAATGTCTCAAATGCTAGGAAACTGGGTCTACCCATCCAGATCTTCCTAACATTGCATTACCTTTCAGCGAAAAAAAGCTAGTACAGATCGTTGAGAATTCGACCATTCACAGCATTTCTGATACAGATATATATATACATATATTTGAGGTCAAAAGTTCAATAATCACTACAGACTGCCCTTCGGGCCGCTACACGGTCAAAAATGCAAGTAAACGGTACTGGATCGGATGCTGTCGAAGAACTTTCTGTGCTTGGCACCAGTGGATCGAGAGTACTGCATAGCCGTTGTCCTCATTTTACAACCTCAGCGAATGCTAACGGAACCGTTTTGTACAGCTGATCTGCATCATCAAAGAATTCCTGCAAACTCTGAGACGTAAACACATATTTCGTTTCTCAACTGATCACCAGTGACTATGAGGGATGTTTTTTGTGGAAAATAAATTGCAGAGGTCATTGGACATGTGTCAGGTAAATTGTGCAAAGAAGATAATGACACCGCGTTGCTTTTGCGATTGATATTGCGTTTGGCTGTGACAAGTGGGAGACGCCGTTGATCAGAGCTTTTGCCATCCATGTCCTCAAAGCGTCTATTTCCAACTTTAGCAGCAGAGAAAAAGAAGACAAACTGGCCCGCCGCACTGGTGAGTGTGGTGGGCAAACCCAGACTCTGAAGTGAAGCTGCAATCGCAGTTGGAACATTTCATCTCACCCTCCTGCACGCCCTCCCCTGTCTTCATCAACTAGATTGACTAGGTTTGGAAAAACAGCCGTAAGAATGATGTTAAGAATATGGCGCAGCTCCACTGTACTCATTTCCGATCGCCGTTCATTCGGAAGTCCCTGTCAAATGATGCTTAGCCAAGAAGGTTGTGCAACGCTCACTCTAGCCATGTGATGAGACAGCTTCTGTTTGGCCTTGGCCGGGGAGAGGATATGGAGCTTTCGGATCTCTGTAGCTCGCTCTTCTACTTTCACACTCTCAAAACATGCTTCCTCACTTTTCATCCTTTCGATGCACTTTCATTCTCATGCTAATATGCTAAATTACAATGACAAACTAGTGTCATGACTAGAAACAAACCATGTAGTGAGTGAGACGATTGATAAATCCGCGAGTTTCTTGGGAATTGGGAAGTCTGAGTTTGGTGATGGCAGAGTCTTTCTCCATTATCCACGGAAACCTCGTCAAAATATGCAACTGAGTTAGTTAGCAGGCTCCAAGGGTAGCGCCAATAAATCCATGAATTTTTCACAGTCTCTGCGGGATCTTTCCTTCGCGCTAATTTGAATACATTCCCAATTATTCCAAAGTATTTTTTGACCAATATTATAATTTTTATCATATAACGATATGAATTCAATGATGACGCAGCCAAATTTCATGCTATGCAACTATCTGGTTCCTACAGACCACCCTCACGTCAAGCCCATCCTTGCCCACATCAAGGAATTACTAAGGCCAATTGCATCAGGGACTCAACCCTGTGGCATCGAGGTTTGAATAACACTAAGTGTGGGAATAACATAAATCAATGGTGAAGACCAGTAACGAGTCTGACCTGTGTCAACCCCAGTAGCAAATCTGACCTTTGTCAACCCCAATAAACTCTTTGTCTGCCTTTTTACACCTGAGAAGAGAGGAAGGTAGTATTTACTGGAATAAACAAAAACAAAAAAACATGTAACAAACATTTCTAAAGTACATGACTTAAACCTAAGATCAATCAACTTAAATCTACTAAAGTTCATGTATTTGGCGAACTGAGCTTCCCCTGGCCAAGACTTGGTCGTGGGTTTGCCGTCCTGGGCATCCTCTGTTAAACCTTGGTCAAGGCTATAGCAGTCTAGGCGTCTACTGCTGAGACTTGCCCATGGCTTTAACGTTTTTGCCGTCTACTTGGAGGGGTAGAGTTTCAGAGTCCCCTCAAGGGCAGTGCGCTTCCTACCCTTATTGATTTCTCAATGGGTTCCCAACTCTCTTCGCTTTTTGCAGGCTACAATTGGGTAAATATTGAGCAGTGTTCACTTTATCCATTAAACTCAAACTAAAATACCATTTCATTAAAATTATCAGATTTTTTACCAGCAATTGATTTTTCTAGTGCTAAAAATGATATCTTATCATTGCACTGACGGCGCAACCACTATCTCCCAAATCAATTATCCGAAATGATGTCCACACATTATGCTATCAACCCTATCAACTGCCCTCTAGCATCATGTTTACTAACTTTATCTATAATCAGCACTTGAATATCAAGTTTTCTTCTGAACTCTCCTCATATCCTAATCTTCTGTTCACCATGAAACCATTAAAAAAAACACCAAAAAAAGGTGAATTGGCACCAACAACTTATCGACAATAACTACAAGAATCAGAAGGAAGGTGCAGTGAGGCTGAAGGGCAGGTTTGGCCATAAAATGCGCCTGCACCTCAGGTGCAGCCTGGACTGCCCTGTCCGCCGTTACCTCTTTCCTAAGAAGAAGAAATGCCATTCCGCCCCAATTGTGCCTCCTCAACTGCTGCTGCCGGAGCCTGCCCCGACAGCCGCTCCATCACTGTCTCATTCAAAGGGTCCGACTGTCCAAGTCCCTCACTCGGCCACCATTGCTCCACCTCCTCAAATGCCTGCACAATCTCCCGCCATCTCTGCGGCAGTGCTTGAGGCCTTACAGATGATCGGCAAAAAAGTTGATGTCGGCTTTGCCCAGTTGGCTGCAGCAGTGGCGGTGAAGCCAGCTGCCTCCTTTTCTGCTCCTCCGCCCATCTCCTCAACACCGGCTTCTCCATGCCCGATGCCTTTTTTGGCTTTGTCAGTGGAGAATCAGGAGGAGGAAGACTCCAGTGACGAGGAGGAGGCTATCTCCAGCGACGAGGAGTGCAGTCCAGAGAATGATGAAGAGGGCGTCTCCAGCCACCAGGAGGGCATGGATGATGGGATGGAGGATTCCCCTTCCCCTCCTGCTCCAACTACTCCAACCGAGGTTTTTTGTGTTCATGTGCCATTTCCATTATTCAAGTTCAACTGAAACAGAAGGAGGAAGGGGAAGCTGAGGTGGAGAGAATGGAGGACGTGCACACTGCTGGGGACCTTATGGTTCCTTCTCAGCCGCCTCCAGCCAATGTTTTGTATCCTTGCACTGTTTCTCTGATCAGTCCATTCATTCCTACAGGGACCAGAGGCAGTGGGTGAATTGGATGTGGAGGGCGTTGAGGGCAAGGAGACTGAGCCCGAGGATACGTTCAATGGCAACGTGTCAAAAGCTGCGCCTACGGCCCTTCCTGACCTCCCACTGGAGGTTGGCTTTGATTGTCCCATGGAGGATGGTGCCAGTCTGCTCTATCATCCCAAACAAGCTGGCATCATCCCTCATATGATAGATGAAGCCAACCCGCCTTCCTTCCCTTCACTGCCTACAGATAGTCATGGAGGATAATGACAGTCTGTTTAAATGATGCTAAACAGACTGGAATCATCCTTCATGGCAATCTGTAAGCAGTGAAGGGAAGGAAGACGGGTTGGCTTCATCTATCATATGAGGGATGATGCCAGCTTGTTTGGGATGATAGAGTAAACTGGCATCATCATCCATGGCTGTCCATAAACAGTGAATGAAGATGGGTAACTGCAGGCAGAGGATCAGATATCCACTGCATTGAATGCCCCGCAGAGCAAGAAGCTGGCAGAGCTCAATAACACCCCCATCACCTCCAAGGATCTTTGCACTTTGACTGGTCTCCTGAACAGACCCTGGATGGGAGTCGGTGTAAATTAGATGGCTTGCCAGGTCTCAACTGCCTGAACGACGAGATCATCAACTTCTACTTCTCCCTCATCGCGGAGCGCAGTAAGGGCCAAGGCATGCCCAGTACCCACGTCTTCAGCACCTTCTTCTATCCCAGGCTGGAGAGCGGCGGCCACACGGCTCTCAAACGCTGGACTCGCCGCGTGGACATTTTTGCCCACGATTTGGTAATTTTCTAGCATTATTACATTTTTGTCATTTACCGACATTTTGGTTCCATATTTTTTTGGTTTTTTTTCGATGAAAAAACAAAACAATTGGGTTCTTTTTATACAGTTTTTTTTTATTTTTCGAATGAGGACCAATACTTTCTACACATAGACTAAGCCTTTCCTACCATTCAACCAAGAGATGAAAGATGGTGGATACTGACCTTTTCTATCTTCTTTCTAACTAAAAACATTCATCGAATAAACACTGATATTTCAAGATTCTAGCCCTTAAACGTTGCTGTCGTTCACCCAGATGGAGAAAGACGATGGGTAATTGAGCTGATGACCCCAATTCACCTGGGCGTCCACTGGTGCCTGTGCATAGTGGACCTACGGCGGAAGGAGATCCAGTACTATGACTCCAAGGGCAGCCCCAACCAGGACTGCCTCCAGGCCATGCGCAAGTACCTGGAGGCCGAGCACCTGGACAAGAAGAAGGCCGACTTCAAGCTCATCAATGTCATGGTTCTCCCCTGTCCCCCATTGGTTTGTCCAAATCCGTTGAGAACAAAAGTTTACTAACCTCTATAGACAGCGGAGCGGCCCTTCTGGCCGCTCCGCGGTCAAAAATAATAAAATAATAGATAAATAATATAAATGCAGGATATCCCACACCAGCAGAATGATTCCGACTGCGGCATGTTTGTCTGCAAGTTTGGGGACTACTACGCTGCGCAGAAGTTGATCTCCTTCAGTCAGGTAGTGCGGCTCAGTGATGAGGGAAGGAAAAATAGTGGATGATGAACAGACAATAACATATCGTCCACTGTAGCAAGCAAAATCACACAAAAACGCCACCTGCATTATCATCTGAACTATGCCTTTGGTGGCTCCCCGCTCCAGCGAAGCCGTCAGTGCCTGATCCATAATGACACTGATTACTGGCACTGAAAAGGGGGCGAGACTATTACAGCCACTGCGCTGGCCAAGGCTTAAGCACACGCCACGAAACCTCTGCATGCTAGGTACCCAGAGCCCACGTCCGAGGAGGCAGAGAAGTGAGCCCTTGACTCCTTCTATTCCCTTTTATCCTTTCCTTCTTTCATTTATTATTCCGCCAGTTACCTGGCCATCAGCCGGGTTTTCCCCTGCATTGAGGAAAAGTGGTAGCTGAATAAGTAAGTGGTGGATTGTTTGCTTTATAAGTGTAGTGCGCCTCTCAAAGTAGTGCATACACGTCTCTCAAAGTAGGCTGAAGATGTAAGAAAACTGTAAGCTGACTGTAAGCTCACTAATTTT
>JASANA010002995.1:0-46454 GCA_030248095.1 Ptycholaimellus sp. GST1_10
ACATGATAGCATTTTACAACAAAAGTGAAACAGAAAAAACTAAGAATTACGTATTTTGGCAAATTGATTCAGCTTTCCAATGGTGCTATTTTTGGCATCGGTTTTTTTTGAGAAATTTCCCAATCAATTCACGTTTTTGAGAGCGATTTTTTCGATTTTGTGCTCTACCCAATTTCCTAATGTTTCATTTCAGTGAAACTGCGCAGTTTTTTATAAACTGATGCTCAGGTTAGCTTGCTTGAAATAGGTTTTTGCGACAACGCCTTATTTATGAATGGGTGATCGAGTTTTTGGGTGGTCGCATGTCGCGAGCTACAACTCCTTGGATATAGATCAATATAGATCAAAACCTAGAACATATACATATCAATCGAAAGCTGTGATCGAGATCTCGATGGACAAAATCGGGAAGATTTTTAGAAAATAAAAAAGAAAGCCAAACTACGCAGATTTATTTAAACTGATTTGTTTGTTTTAATTACGGCGCAAAAGCGGTTTAGTACAGTACTTAGTATTTGAAAATAAAAGTCCTGTATTTTGATTTTGCCTCCAAAACTTATCTATCAAAAAAACTGCAAGCGATGGCTAATTTTTGTCCTCTTTATGCCAAAATTGCCGCCTGCTTATGAATGATCAGTGGATTTTGTAGATAAACCTGTTAAAATTTTAACTCAAATTGGTTCATACTTTAAATCAAAATTTATATGATTTTGTCACACCTAGTCTAGTTCTTTTTGATGATTGACAATTTATAAGCTGCTCATGCAGTAGCATTTTAGTCTTGTTATACCATGTTTGAGATCAATTTCGTTTGACACAACAATTTAACTCAATGTAAGTGTCGTTTAGAGACCATTTTTGTTACATTATCATGAAAATTTGCGCAGAATGAGACAGTGATTACAAAATTCGCGTAAACTTTGAATCCCCGGCAGAAAGGGGGCAGAACTACTGGCTAATGACCAGGATCCCCCCCAAGGCTTTTACCGGCCAACCAAGCTAGTTTTGGGCCAACCAAGAGTTTTGCCCACCCCCAAATTTGCCTTGTATTCTTGAGGTTATCAACTATGCAGCGGGTGTGACTAAGCGCAAGCTACAAACAAGAACTGTATATGAGTTTGGTGACCACTACCCCCCCCCCCCCACTACCACTTGGTGGGGGGATACTGGTCATCAATCAAGGAATTTTGGCATTTGGGGGGGGGGGATAATGGTCATCAAAATCATTTGGGGGGGGGGGGGTGGATACTGGTCACCGAAATCGATGACCAGGATCCCCTCAAGTGCAAAAACACCTAAAATCGCAAAAAAAACACCGATGCATCCGACTCTATCCCAAGGTGATCGTCACTATCATAGGCCGCAAAGAGTACAAGCTGAAGGTCCCCTACCACGACTGTGTTACGCTAACGGATGTTACGCTTTGTATCTTGTTGCTCACAAAATGGTTGAAACACATATTTCAGGACTTCCATTGCAGGTCTTGCAATGGAACGGATTGCCATGGCTAACGACGTTGAAAGTAAATTAACTAGTTATTCAGCTGCAGTGACAGAATTTTGTGTATGTGCTCTGTTCTGTACCTCTTTCCCCAAACAACGCTTTAAACAAAAAAGCAGGTTACACGGCAGATTCCAGTAGTAGCATTTATAATTCCTGACTTTTTTTGTTTTAGCCCTTCCATTTTCAAGAGAAAATTGGTTATCATGTCAATAGTATCAGACATTTTAAAAGCTTTTTTAAAATAAAAAAAAGTTTTTAACTTTTTTAGAAAATTTTTAAAAGTTCATAAGATTTACAAAATGATTCGACTCATATTTTAGTAGCGCAGTTCATCAGTTTTAAAAGCAACACCTCAACAAATTATAGAAGCATTTCGCATAATTATCGCATATGCACTAAAAAGGGATGACTCCATGTGTTTCATCGATAGGCATAATCCCAGCACCAGTCAAACAGCTGAAATTGAGGAATATCGCCCACCTGAAGCGTGCGATCCTACTGCCGCACTGCTTCCTTTTTATTGAAAACAGCTTTGTTGTATTACTAGGTTATAGGCATGCCTTGGGCTTGGCAGTTTGGACTATGCTAGCTCCCCCCCCCCCCCACTTAAACATTCCCCCCACTTAATAATCCCCCCACTTATACAATCCCCCCCACTTAAAAATTGAAATTTTTTTATTACTTTAAAAATACATATCAGTGCATATCACGAACTTTAAACTCAAGGAATTTTCATGCAGTTGATTAAATACCTACTTTTTTTAGAAACATAGTTAGTCAATACCATGGCGGGCGCATGCCTACCAGGAGTAGGGGCTTGTCCCCTACCAGAGTATCTTTCAAGTTTCCAACTGAAGGGCTTAGACGCATGCTCGTCCTCGACGAGGTCATGACTGTGGCAGTACCTACTAATTGATCATAGTATATTAGGTACTGCCACAGTCATGACCTCGTTGAGGACGAGCATGCGTCTAAGCCCTTCAGTTGGAATCTTGAAAGGTACTCCTTGTAGGGGACAAGCCCCTACTCCTGGTAGGCATGCGCCCGCCATTCGGTATAGACTAACTAAAAAAGTAGGTATTTTGTTGTTTAGAAAAAAATTCCTTGAGTTTAAACTTCGAGATATGCACAGATATGAATTTTAAAGCAATAAAAAAAATTTCAATTTTTAAGTGGGGAGGATTGTATAAGTGGGGGGGGGGGGGGATTATTTAAGTGGGGGGGGGGGGGAATGTATAAGTGGGGGGGGGGGGGGGAGCTAGCATAGTCCGGCAGTTTCTGCTTCCCATTTTGGTTTTACGTATGCTTTTGCTTGTACGCTTTTAATGCATCATATGAAAGTAAAATCAGGGGAGATTTCTGCTCCACATTTCTTGAACTGATATCATATTGGAGTGATGTCTATAACGAAGCCATCTTTCGTCTCAGAGTCGTCCGTTGCATAGTGCAGCACACTATCAGGATTCATTGTAATCTCAACACCTCTGACAATATACCCAGTGAGCCTCAAAATTTTCTAAATCATCACTCATGAGCCACAAAATCTTAAAAATTTCCAACAAGGTATTCTCGGCGGTTGCCAAGATGCGCGGCCTCACCTCAAGACACCACCTAGATGAAAATGCCAAAATTCATCAGATTTCAATGAAAAACTATGAATTATGCATGTTCCAATTTTTGAAACATCAAGATTTTGGGTTTTTGACTAAATTGAGAAATACTAAAAATTTCCAAAATTCCTTTTGCCAGCTTCAAGATATTATTTTCACGGATGTACATACCAAAAATCAGCTAGTTTCATCAAAAAACCATGGACTTATGCATGTTCAAATTATTGAAACATCAATATTTTGGGTTTTTGACTATAAATCAATAAATAAAAAATATTTCGAAATTTCCTTTTGCCAGCTTCAAGATATTACTTTGACGAATGTACCTGCCAAAAATCAGCTGATTTCATTGAAAACCCAGCGATTTATGATTTTTGGTACTTTGAAACATCAAAATTTTGGGTTTTGGGCGAAAAACGCAAAATTACGGCAAGCACAAAAAATGGCCTGGAGATACCACCTAGGCGGACCTTCATGCATTTTAGGAAAATTCTAAAGAACTAATGATCTGTGGTTTTGTAGCAGTATCACTAAAGGCGCCACCTGTTGGATAGATCTCCAAACAGAAAGGTCATCAGTCAAAAGCAGTCTGCCAGGCTTGCTTCCTTGGACCACTTTAATGCACTTTGAATACATCCTGAAACATAAGACGTCCGAGTAGGGCACAATCTCGAAAATTTGACTTTATTCCATCCCATTTTTTAAATTCTGTTCACATTAAAATCCAAAAACTAATTGATAATCGCATAAAAAAACGCTGGGCCAAATTTTAAAAAAAAAGTCTGGCAGAAAAGGTAAAAAACTTGTGGAACTATGAAGTTTCAAAGTCAAAAATACCCCAAAAATGCCAAAATCGCACACATTTTCAATTATTTTTTGTATTCATTGTTATCGGAGCAGAGTGCAGAAAATATCCCTTGCAGAACTCGCCAAGACCTATCGATTAAGCTATCATGTGCAAGGATAAGTGGTGAATCCAGTCCTCCCAAGGTACCCCCCGAAATTGTTATCACCCGTATTATATAAGATATGCGGACAGACGGACGCAAAAATGGGGTAACTGCTTAAGCTGGCCTTGGCCGCCCGCTGCTTCGGGCAGGGCGCCAGAGCTCCTCAGGCCTCCGGGCACGGGTGCTACGGCCCCTACGCTTCGCCTAGCATGCTTCGCATGCTAGGCTACGCTCCAGGGCCTCCGCACCCATGCCCTCCGGCCTACGGAGCTCTGACTGCCCTGCCCTCCGCGGCAGGCGGCCTTCGGCCGCGCAAAAACTACTTCTCTGGCGCCCCCGGACTGGCAGGATCAAGGATCTGGACAAAGTCAAAAGGCTGCTCCAAGTGAAATTGTCGCACTGTAGCTAGCAGAGGACCGGAGTGGGAAAAAGTCCAGTAGCAGTCCTCAAAGAGTCGCCACTTTTCAGCAGGAATGTGGGAACTGAAAAGTGAATGCAAATAAGCATCAGATCAGGGACATCGCCAGAAAAAATAGAGGAAATTTTTGACAAATCACAACCTACCTACTTTTACCTTACCTACTTTCTGACCCTACAGGCCCCGTGCCTCCCCCCTCCCCCTTGGTGACACCCTTGCACCAGATTGTTGGCCGCCGGTGGAGAAGCGATGGTGGTGGGCACTCCCAATAGTGGAGCATCAGCTGGCAGACACTCCCCATCCCCAGGTTGAAGGTCTAGGCCGGCTGGTGGAGGTGTGACAGCATCGGCTAAATCTATCGCCAGAATCAGTTCGTCGAAAACGATGCCCCATTCCGCCGTGTATCTCAGCCTAAAGCTGCTCAGTTCAGCGTTCACTTCAAACACGGTTCCGGCATCAATTTCGCCGGTCAGTCTGAAAGGCGATTGTTTCGGTTGAGATTGCTTTTGAAGCCGGAATTGACGTTTCGGAAGCAGAGTCAGTCTCTAGATGAATAGAATTGTACCAATCGTCAACTTCAAATTTGATAACCGTCACAGTATATATGTGACCAGATGGAAACATCCATAGGCATTCCTGCAAATTATGGTCGCTATTTGGCAGGATGTTGGTAAAGATTTTGTTGAATCCATCCAACCGTATCATCCTCATATTCATCCATCGGCCTATAGATTGCCATGGGTACAGAGTCTGAAGCTTCTGTATGATATGGGCACTGCTCAAGCACAGGCGGGACGGTAGATCCGGTTGTAGGCAGTCCTGCTGATCCTGTTGGCGATGATTGTGTTGATGTCAAAGTTGAAAGCGATGACCCAGGTTGTGACAGTGTAGCCGTTGATGCTGGGGTAGATGGTTGCGTGATTGGCAGTGTTGTGGTGGTATCTGCGACATCTATCGCCAAAATCAAGTCATCAAAAAAGATGCCCCAATCCTCTGTGTATGTGTATCTGAGTTTAAAGTTGCTGTTTTCAGCGTTCACTAGAAAGATGGTGCCAGTGTCAATTTCACCGGTCAGTCTGAAAACTGTAACTTAGGTGAGGTTTTGTAATAGAGCACAAAATTGACTTTTCGGAGGAAGAGTCGGTCTCTAGATGAACATAGTTGAACTCCGAATCAACCTGAAACTCGACCACCGTTACATTGTATGTGTGACCAGAGGGAAACATCCATTGACATTCCTGCAAATCAAAGCCGGTACTAGGCCGAAAAACGGTGAAAACTCTTCGCCATCTAACCGTATCATCCTCATATTCGTCCAATGGCCTATAGATTACCAGAGGCACAGAATCTAAGGCTTTTGTATGATATGGACACTGCTCAAGTTTAGGC
This sequence comes from Ptycholaimellus sp. GST1_10, assembly GCA_030248095.1. Taxonomy (NCBI): domain Eukaryota; kingdom Metazoa; phylum Nematoda; class Chromadorea; order Chromadorida; family Chromadoridae; genus Ptycholaimellus; species Ptycholaimellus sp. GST1_10. The sequence goes on from JASANA010002995.1 coordinate 5,871, forward strand.
ATTGCTGTCGTCGGTTGCGTAATTGGCAACGCAGAATCTTGGACATCTATGACTAAAACCCACCCATCCCCAGAAAAATACTCATTTGTAGTGAATGTCAAATGGAAAGGGCTGGTTAGAGCGTTCACTACATAGGTGCTGCCTGGTTCAATAAAGCCAGTTAGCCTGAAACTTAGGGTGCAACAGTTGTACTGATAAAAGCAGCAATTCACGCCTCATAGGATGATTCGGATTGCAGGAGAACAAAGTCCGAGTTGGCCTCGGTTTCAAACTGGCTCACTTGAACAGAATAATAGTGGCCCACTGGAAACATCCAATGGCAATCCTTCAATCAATAGCTGTCAAAAAGCCCTCTGCTCAAAAACTTTTTACCAGATTCCTGGCAGAGGGAGGAGACGGAATTGTTATGGGAGCAGAAAGCATGGCGGTTGCATGCTCTCTAAAACATGTCCCATCTCCAGGCTGCACTTTTGCACCTATCGTGTCGTCGACTGTCGCATTTCTTAGGCCAATGGCCAGCACCCAGCCCTTTCCAAATGCGAAGAAATTGGTGGTGTATTTGAGGTTGAGGAAGCTTGCGCCAGCCTCAACCTCATACACAGTGCACGGCTCAATCGCTCCCGAGAGTCTGCAATTGGGGCCAGCTCCTTTCAGCTGGCTTTGAAAAGCCATTGCGCAACTTTGTGCTCTCTGAGACGGTCTCTAAATGCACAAAGTCAAAGTCGAGCTCCGTCTCAAAAGCCAGCACTGTGACAGTGTAGATGCCGCCGGGCGGGAACCGCCATTCACAGTCCTGCAGCACCAACCGTCTTCAGGGCCTGCCAACCAAAACTCTGCCAGCTACCAGGTGATTGGCTCCTGGAGGAGAGGCCAGTGTAGTTGGCGCAGAGAGCATTTGCTGTCCTGTCCGTCCAGGGCACTGCCCCTCTCCTGGCTCAAGAGCTGCTCTTAGTCCCACCCCAGTGGAGGCTGCTGTTTGGCTCGCTTGGTCGATGCAAGGAGGTTCGATGGAGGCTCCTGACTGTCTATTTTCATCTGCGCTCTCTTTTCCAGTCCTGGCAATAGTCTGTTCTGGAAAAATGCTGGGAATGCTTGTTGGCAGGCTAGACAAATGCCAGGCAAGTTAGGAGAAAGTTATCAGTGGGTCTGTGAAAGGAGACAAGCTGACACTGAACCCGTGAATGCCGAAATAAATGGCGACAGCGCAGACAGCAAAGGCGAGCACCCCGAGCGCTAAAGAAATGGACACCCGAACATTTCGCTCCATGCTTCGGCAGTTGCTTCACTTTATTTAGAGCTGAAAAATGCGTTATTTCATCGGCTTAGCCGCTGAAGCCTTTTACTGACCTAGGCTTGAGGCCGGTTCTCGCTTTTTAATCGGAGTTGATGGCTTTCCCGCAGATGAAGCCATTTTCATCTCCCTTCCACGGATAAACAACAATCCTTTGCTTGCTTCGTGATGCGATGCAAATTATGCTGGTTGACAAATGACTATTTCATCTTCAAACTTTTTCGATCACCAAAAGGACGGCAAGGCTGGAGCATGATATTATGCCACAATTTGTGCATAAAATTGGCTTGCTATTGGTTGACGATGCATTCAACTGGCCTCCTATCCTATTATGTAGAATCGTTGACAATGGCTGTGGGACTGCTTCTATTCCTGCTTTTTTGCTTTTAGGTATATGAGTGGATAAGCAATTTTGAATACGATTCAGTATTGTTACGATTTAGTACGATTTACAAAACCGATTGATACAATTATTTGTTAACATTTGATCTCAAAATGTTTATGAATCCGTAAAGATAAAAAGTGTCTTCCAAGCTTTTGGACATGTTGTTAGAAGACAAAATTGCCAATTTGTCAGTCACAGTCATTTCCTTTCTGCTGCTTTGCCATCCGCACTGAGAAAGCGGCAATCGAATTGCCTGCTGACTCACTGTCTTCTTTGCTTTGTGCAATTTCAGCGAAAATGAGAAAATGGAATGCGGACCAGACTTGTTTCAACGAATTCAGGGAAACTTCTACGACCACTGCTGGTCCTTCCTTGAATGACGGTTTCTGATTGTTGCTAATGGCTCAGGGCAAACCAGCCCCAAGGTTCTGGCCCAAGGCGACGGTGGTGAAACGATGGATCGCTCAAACTGGCCCATTGCAGTGTTCACCAAAGGGCCGTCCCTTATTCAAGGCCTGAATCAGACCTTGCCCAGCTCCCCACGCCCTTCATCAGTCTTTCTCCAGCTATGCCTCACTCGATTATCTTTCGATTATTTTACCTTATTGGAGATACTTCGGTTCAATTGGAGATTTTCAGATGACATTTTGCCCATTTCGCTGCAAGAACATGAGGGGATTGTAGAAGAATTCCTGGAGAAGAGATCTGAAACAAGATGAGCAACCAAAGTCCAAGCTGCTGTGACCACAAGATTAGTCCCTGGGCGGTGATCATCGGGGAGCTGGTCACGCTCACCCTCTCCGTCATCTTCGCCAGCGTGAGCCTTAGCCAGGGGCACGGTGAGGAGAACACGGAGAACATCATCAACCTTGTCCTCTGCTGCGTTTACCTGCTCATGACCGTCATTCCCGCCCTGGGCCTGTACACGGTGCCTTTAAGCCCCAGCCTTTTAGGTTCGGAGGCAACGCCTGACTGATCTCTAGAACAGTTTCTAGTGGCTCTGAGAATTTATTCCCCTCTTCAGAAACCATTTTACAGAGAGACAAAGTCATACGTTCCATCTGAACCTGACTTTGTCTCTCTGTGAAATGGTTTCTAAACCTAAACACCCTGTAAAAGTCCGATTGGCCGAAAAACCTTGATGAAATGAACAATGCAGAAAAAGCCGGGACTGCTGCTCATCCATCTGATCCTCAAGCTGCTGCTGATAATTTGGTTCATAGCGCGCGTGGTCTGGCTCTGCGTCAGGCTGGGCTCTGCCTCTGGCACGCCCTTGCCGTCTCTGTCACCTTCCCTTGCAGATTTATTTGTCTTCCTCATTTCTTTGTTTTTATTCCAGATCGTAATCAGCCTTGTCCTTTTCTTCATCTTCGTCTACTTTCTCTACGTCGACTTCTTCTCCTACAAGGGGATGAAGGGGGAAGCTGTCTAAGAGGAGAAGACGGTGATGAACCACGTTCTAGTCTGATTCAGTTGGAAAAAGTTGAATTGTGCAGTGTCATTGAATGAATGTCATGGAGATGAGCAAAGTTTTCTTTATTTTGAACATTGGACAGTAGCTTACGGAAAGCAGTGTAAACTCTACCTTTCGGTTTTTGTTTTCAGGTCAAGAAATAAAATCTCTTAGTTTTACAAATGCCAGGCCACTTTCAAAGGGAGTATGCTTGGATTAAGACAGCAAACACTTAACCTTTATGATCTTTAGGCTAAGGCTTAAGCTATGATTGCGGGACGCTGAGGCACTCTGAAAACGACATTTGGCAGCTGGTACCTGCAATATATTAAGGCTCATATGCTGGGCTTGCTGTTAGAATGTTTAATTGAAGTCTAAAAAGTTTCAGCTCCAACTAAAGCAAAATGCAGTCGGATAAATTCGTTTCATCTGCGGCAACATGTGAATTGCGAAACACAAAGCGCTTGCGTGACTCTCTCCGGTTTCTACTGCCCGCAACGTTAGTTTGAAATGGGAAATTAAGCTGAATTAAAATTAAATTAATTGAAGTTAAAAATTAAAAAAAGGATTGAAGTGTATCGAATATTTTGCCAGTTGTCAGTGGCGCTACTTTGCTGAGCGAGCCCGATGCATGTTGTTCATGGCCACGTTGAGCTGAAAAAATAGATTAGATGTTCTCTGTGCAAGTGCAAGGCAACGAGACCATGAGAGCTAGAAGACGGCGCGTGGCGGGCTCGATGACTTCCAGGTCTTTCTTCTCCAACTTCACAGTCTGATCAAAAAGCGCCCTCTCGAAGCCGGAGTAGAAGCTGAAATCCCATCCCCGACTCAATGGATGTAGCCTAGCCTGAAACAGGATAGCCAATGGCCTGGCTGAGGTAGGGGAGGAGGAGCAGGAGGAGGAGGACGCTGGTCATCGGCGGAGAAGGAGCTGATCTAGACTGCAAGGAGGAGTGTTGGAAAGGAAATGAACTTGGCTGGTTTTGAGGCAGGATGGCACGAGATGACCTTCGGCTTTTGATTCATGTGTTTTTTGAGTGGGTCGCCCAGCACGCGGACAATCTTTGATTGACGCAGGGTGTCTTGCTATTATGAGCTTTCCAGCCTAGGTATCTTTATCTGCTGCAAAGGAGCATCTAAAAGAGGAAATTGCTGGTTTCATGATTGTCCCAGAATGAAAGCCCATTGTTTTCACGACGGACAGGATGGGTGAAATGGCAGGCCTTGTGATGAGGCTGGATAGCGAGCCGGCGAAGATGCCTTGAAAGCGGCGAAGACTTCAATGAGTCACATTCTAGTCTGATACAGTTTGAAAAAGTCCTATTTTGCCGTGCCATATAGTGAATGTCATCGTGTCATCGTGACAATGTCATTTTTCTTCGTTTTAAACATTTGGTAGGAGCTCACGGAAAGCAGTGTTTTTACGCTACCGTTTGGTTTTTGTATTTTCTTGCATATTTCTATTTTTGAACTATCGCGTGTAAAACGGAGCCATGGCGGCGGCTGCAAGACATTTCGACTCATATGCTGTATTTTAGTCTGTAATGGTTCAGAAAGCAAGAGTTTTAACTCTTTGCAAGAGTTTTAGTTTTAGAATTAAAATTGAAGAAAGGAATATAGTGCATCGCTTATTCACTCAAAGGGATTTGTCAGCGGAGCTTCTTTGCTGAGCAAGCCCGATGCATGTTGTCGATCACCACGTTGAGCTGAAAAAAGTCAGATTTGATGTTCAGCATCGATATGCAAGACCATAAGAGCTAGATGTCGGCGCTTGGCAGGCTCCATGGCTTCCATGTATTCCTTCTCCAGTTTCACTACCTGGTTAAAGAGCGCCCTCTCGAAGCCGGAGTAGAAGCTAAAATCCCATTCTTTCCTAGGCCTGGGCTGAACGGATATGGCTTGGCCTAAAATAGGATACCCGATGGCCTGGCTGAGGTAGGGGAGGAGGAGCAGGAGGAGGAGGAGGGCGGTCATCGGAGGAGAAGGCGGAGGCTCTGATGCGTGCGGCAGGGAATGGAGTTGGAAAGGAAATGAGTTGGTGATGGGCTTGGTTGGTTTTGAACTTTTGTTTGGATGGCACCCGATGTCATTGCCTGTCAACATTTTATGATCGAGCTTGAGTGATGTAGTTTTTGAGTGGGCGGGGAGGGGAACCTTCGATTGACGTAGGACACCTTTCTCTTATGAGCTTCTGCAGCCAAGGTTTCCTGTCCTGCCGCAAAGGAGATTGAAACGACAGGCCTTATGATGGGGCAGGATGACGAAACACGAGCTTTAATTTAGGATTGTCGAACAATTTATTTGCTCATAAAAGCTCATCCTGCCCCATGTCCCCTATTTCTCGCATTGTCATGCCTGACATTAACGGAACAGTGCAAGCAGCAGTATATGAAGAAAATGATTTTGTCCGGCCATAGCGCTGCCATCTTCGTATTTGACGTAAATCCAGGTTTTGGGATCCAAACTTGCCCGCATTGATAAGACACGCATCTAATTCTATGCCGAAAAATTGGGCTGGCGCGAGCGAGCATTAGCAAAGTGGCAGCGCTCAGCCCCTCTTTTTGACCAAGGTGTACGTTTTCGGGTTTTTTTGCTAGTTTTCAATTTTGATAAGGCTGCTGCTCACCCCAAAAAGCTCCAATGTATCGGATATTCGCCATTTCAGTAATAATCCTACCCGAACTCTCCATATAGGGCTGGCGCGACGGAGCGAAGCGACCGTCAGAGCCCAGTCCCTCTTGTCGAACCAGGTGTATGTTTTGGGGGTTATTGCCAGATCATAAAATTGATAAGAGTTTTCCTCAACAAATACTAAACCAATTACTCAGATTCTCTTTGAATTCGAAAGAGCAACTTCGAATTGTAGGGGATATTGGCGAAAAATAGTGGAAAACTCATGATTTGATGTAGAAAACTTGAAAAGAAAAGTGCCGCACGAACTCCTTCCCTTTCCTCCCCTTCCCTTCCTTTCCCTCCCCGTCCCTGCTTTGCATCTCCTCCTCCAACCAGCAATATAAAATTTGTATTTATACATTTTATGCTATATTAAAAGTGGAAGAAATATCTGATACCATCGGCAGGCCAAATGTGGGGCTCTTTTCTCCAAAATTTGCAGTTGCCTGGAGTAAAAAGTCAAGGAAATACATTTTATACTAGTGGAATCTGCTGCTTGGACAGTTGCATTTTGTTTTTGGCGCGCAGTTCAGTGTCTCTTTCCATGCGCGCCCAAAACAAAATGCAGATGACGCAGCAGATTCCACTAGTAGAAAATGTATTTCCTTGACTTTTTACTCCAGGCAACTGCAAATTTTGGAGAAAAGAGCCCCACATTTGGCCTGCCGATGGTATCAGATATTTCTTCCACTTTTAATATAGCATAAAATGTATAAATACAAATTTTATATTGCTGGTTATATATTTAGTCAAAACTTTATTCGATATATAAAAAAAAGAAAAAAAACGTGTAAAAAATTTAATGAAAATAAAATATTCGAAAATGAATAAATAATACAATGCAAACTTGCTGTCAAACAAAAAAATTTTTGCGAAATTTTCTTAACTTATGCTTAGTGCACTCGATTTTTGGGAGAAAAGAGCTTTACTTTTGGCCTGGCGATGGTACCAGTTGTTTTCTCAACTCTAAATATGCAAAAATAAAAATGAATGCCTGAGATGGATTCGAACCTACCAGTTTCATCCATCTACACAATCGCTTACACCACTACACCACTGGTGCATGTGACTCCATAGTTTAACTGAAGAGCTATGAATAAATAAATACATGAGGCCAAGGGACTCGGAGAAGGGGGGTGTGGGGAAGAAATGAATACCTACTATCGTCCATTGAATAGATGCGGAGAAGAAGGAGAAGAAGGAGAAGAAGAAGAAGAAGAAGAAGGAGTTCGGACAAATGGTTTTGAGTGATTTTCTCCAGCATTCTGATACTTTTTGGCGATTTTTCGCGAGTTCTGGTTAATTCGACGCTGCTCTTTCCAATGCAAAAAGAATCAGAAAGATTGAAGCTTCCTGTGAGGAGCTAGACCCTTATCAAAATTGAGATCTAGCAATAACCCCCAAAACATACACCTGGGTCGAAAAGAGGGGCTGGGCGCTGACGGTTCGCCTTGCTCCCTCGCGCCAGCCCAATTCACTCACTTCCGGGTTAAAGACTGCGCAGTTTTCATAAAAGTTTTATCCAGATCAAGACTTCAGGCGCACCAGTAGTGTATTGGCACGATTGGATGACCATAAACATAACAGGTTAAGTTTTGTACACCAAATTATTTTTTCATTTCTATTCTTAAAGGCATAGACACGCCAAATTACCTACAACTGGCATGTACCATCAGCAAGCCGAAAATGAGCTCTTTTCTCTTCTAAAAATCGATAGCCCCAAGTGTAAAGCCAAAGAAATTGCCCTACTGCTAGTGGAATCTGCTTGTGGGGCATGTGCAATTTGTTTTTGCGCGCAATTCCAAGGTTCTTTTCATGCACGCTCAAACAAAATGCAGGTGACACAGTAGATTTCACCAGTAATAGAGCAATTTCTATGGCTTTACACGCGGGGCTATCGATTTTTTGAGGAGAAAAGAGTTCATTTTTGGCTTGCCGATGGTACCAGTTATTTCCTCAACTTTTAACATGCAAAAACATTTATACATTCATATCTTAAAAAGAAGAAGAAGGAGTTCGGAAAAATGGTTTTTAGTGATTTTCCAATGATTGTTGTAACTTTTTGGCGATTTCTTGCGAATTTCAGGTCAATTAAAGGATGCTCTTTCCGATGCAAAAAGAATTATAGCGATTGGAGCTTTCTGTGATAAGCAGCAGCCTTATCAAAATTAAGATCTTATAGAATCGATTTGTTAAGGAGAAAAGAGCTTTCTTTCGGCTTGCCGATGGTACCAGTTATTAGAATATGCTAATTCATGCCTCCATGGAGGCAGCAACAGGCAGGCCGCTTTCCTGCCCAGACGACAGAGTCAGTTTGCGCTGAGGCTTAGGAGCATGAGGAGGCTGCTTGGGCGAGGCCCTCTCATTTGGCCGAGGCAGTGTCTCAAGCCTGCCAATCCGCAGCGTCAACGTTCATTTTCATACCATTTCATGTCACCGCACTGGAACTGGACAGGACCGCTAAGGCTTCAGCCACGAGGCTGGCTTACGCAAATAAGCCCCCTTGATTCGCCAGAAAAGGAGGAGTCAGCACAAAGACCCATTCATGTGGTAGCTAATTTAAGCACTGAGGAGAGTCTGCATGACGTCCTGCCTCCTGATGAGACCACCCTTTCTTGTGACTGAGAATTGGCATCCTTCCTCTCAGAACCTGGCATCAATGGGTTTTACAATCCGGAACCACTCGGAAATCCGGCACAATACTGGAGTCACAAGCTAGCCTCAAACGGAGCTGCAATGTTCAGTAACTAAAAGAAGCCCTGATCTCGGCCTGGGGATGCCAGGGTGCTGCAGATCCTCCTCAGGGTGTTGCAGGCCACTCGTTTGGATGAAATGTTTGTAGTAAATGGTGACCACATTGAGTGGTTTTTTTTATTTCGACTCCTCTACGATGCTTTGTGGATGACTGTTTTTCAGTGCTTTGCGCATAACCTTTTAACGATCTGTATACACCCAAATCAGAAATTCAAAATCTAAGGTTTAGCTGGACCGATGCAAAACATTTGAGGTTAACCAGGTAAACAGAAGCTTAATTTTTGCAAATTGCAAAACATAAAAAAATGAGCAAAAAATATTTAAAGAAGAACATTGGAATAGAAAACATTCATTATAAAACAGCAAAAGGGTAAATCGAAGAAGGAACGAGGTGTATCGAATGTTTTGCTAGTAATCAGTGAGATTTCTTTCCAGAACGAGCCCGATGCATGCTGTCCATGGCCACGTTGAGCTGAAAACACTGAGCTTCCTTGTTCCGTCTGGAGGGGCAAGCCAGGGAAACCATGAGAGTGATCAGATGTTGGGTTTCGGGCTCGATGGCTTCCTTCTCCAGCTTCACCGCCCGGTCAAAGAGTGCCCTCTCGAAGCCGGAGTAGAAGCTGAAATCCCATTTCTCCTCTGCCTGGGGCTGAATGGATGAGCCTTGGCCTGGAACAAGCATACCCAATGGCCTGGCTGAGGTATGGGTGGAGGAGCAGGAGGAGGAGGAGGGCAGTCATCGCCGAGATTTTGATGTTGGTTGCGGGGAGCAGTGATTGAAAGGAAATGAGTTGGGAATGGGCGTAGCCGGGTATGACATTTATTTGGATCGCACGCGATACCCCTCGGCCTTGGACTGAAGCCTCTGTGATTGCTTTTGAGTCCTGTGGTTTTTGGGTGCAGCAGCACGCAGACAACCCTTGATTGACGTAGGTTAAGGTTATCTTTAGCTTATGAGCTTTCAAGCTAAGGGTTCCTTTCCAGCTGGAAAGGGACATCGGAAAGCCGAATTTGCTCGTTTGCTAAAGCCAGAACAAAGCCAGCAAGACTAAGACACAAGACCCGAGGTAATATTGTGGCCGTCTAGAATGAACTAAAGATATCTGTATGATTAGCATAAAATACCATATCTGGTACCATCGGCAGGCCAAATGTGGGTCTCTTTTCTCCAAAATTTGCATTTGTCTCGAGTAAAAAGTCAAGGAAATACAATTTCTACTAGTGGAATCTGCTGCTTGGACAGTTGCATTTTGTTTTTGGCGCGCATTTCAGTGTCTCTTTCTATGCGCACCCAAAAACAAAACGCAGATGACGCAGCAGATTCCACTAGTAGAAATTGTATTTCCTTGACTCGAGACAAATGCAAATTTTGGAGAAAAGAGACCCACATTTGGCCTGCCGATGGCAGTGCTGCGAGGTAAAAAGTATAAAAAAAGCAAAAAGTGGAAAAAAAAACTATTTTTCAGAAAATGTTGGTGATATGAAATTGAAACAAAATGATTTTGGTGTCCGTGAGGTGGAGTGGAAGTGGTGTAAAAAACCCTTTTACTTTCCACCTATTTTTTACTTTCACTTTTTACTTTTTTATATCACTTTTCACTTAAATTGGCCCCCTTATAATGGGCTCAGACATAGATTTTCCCCACTTGAGACCAAAAATTTTCAAAAATTTTCAAAATTTTTCAAAAATTTTGAAAAATTTTCTAGATATTTTTAGCAAAATTTTTTTTCAAAAGTTTTTTTTGAAATTTTTTTTAAAATGTTTGTTATCGTTTTTATGTTGAAGCATAGGCTGCCTTCCCTGTCCCTAGATTGAAACATAGGGGCCCTACCCCCCTATGTTGATGCCACACCACACCCCACACCCCCGCCCCTCTCCTGTCTTTGTAGAATAGAAAACTATGACTGAAGACTGTCTGAGGCTTGCCTTCTACGCCTCCTAGTGTTGCCTAATGTACAGTAGTCCACTGTTTTGAGGTGCTGGGAGAGGCGCAGCTTCATATTCAGCATTTATCTGGTGTTTTTAGAAATTTTTGGGATTTTAGGTGAAAAAAAGTAGAAAAAAGTAAAAAAAGGTCGGAAAGTGGAAAAAAGTGAATAGGGTGAATCAAAATGGGGAGGGTAGCCAATGAGGTGAAGTGGAGGTGGAGTAAATGGTCTGAGCGTGGGGTGAAAAGTGGAGTAGAACTCCAAATCATTCTACCTCGCAGCACTGGCCGATGGTACCATATTTTTCTTCCACTTTTAATATAAAATAAAATGTATAAATATATTTAGTTATATATTTAGTTAAGATTTATTAGATAAATAAATAAATAATAAACAAAACTTTATTCAAATAAACATTTTTTAATAAAAATTACAAAAAAGAAAAGATTCGAAAATGCAAAGTACAATGCAAATTTATTGGCAAACTAAAAAAACATTTGAGAAATTTTCTTGGCTTAAACTCAGGACAATCGATTTTCGGGAGAGTAGAGCTTTAATTTAGGTCTGCCGATGGGACCAGTTATTTGCTCAACTTAAAAAAACACAAAAATTAAAATGAATACCAGAGAAGGATTCGAACCTCCTTGATTCACCCATCAATCCAATCGCTTACACCACTACACCACTGGTACACTTATAAGCAATATATAAACTAACTTTTATGAATCCTAGGGCGCGACAGCACCCTAGTTATGAATGGGCGATCGAGTTTTTGGGTGGTTGCATGTCACGGCCTTGAGCTCCTTGGATATTGGTTAAAACTATAGACATATGCATATCGATCAAAAGCTCTTATGCTGCTGCAGATGACGAAAATCTTGAAATTATGAATTTGGCCTTAGAATTTTAGAAATCTTCAAAAAACCTCCAAAAAACGCTCAAAAACAGGACATTGCTAACTTTGAAATGTTCTCATTTTAGAACAAAAGCGAAATTAAAAAATCCGAGAATTACGTGTTTTAGGAAATTTTCTTGCCCATTTGGTGATGTATTTGGTGTCACACAATTTCTTGCAAAATTTCTCAATCAATTCACGTTTGTGAAAGAGATTTTGCTCGATTTTGTCATCTACCCATTTACCTAATGTTTCAATGCAGCTAAACTGCGCAGTTTTACTGTTCCGCTGCCCTCATTTTATAATTGATGCTCAGGTTGTCATAGGACTGAACTCCATCTAAGCCTGTGCAGGTGCATATTATCAAAAGTATTTCGTATCAAAAGTATTACTACTACTACTACTACTACTACCTCAGTAGTGTATTTCGGTTTTGTTATTTTTTTCTTTAGTCTGTATATGCTTTAAGGATAAGTTTTTTGAACTTTATTAGTTTATTTTCAAGCCTGATTTTCAAGCAAGAAATTCCTAAATTAAAAACCGATTCACATTAAAATGAAAAAGACTGCAAAATTGTATATTACCGTAGCTCATTTTAAATTAATTTATCATTGTTCATATTTTTGTTACACCTAATTTAGTTAAAATTCGATTTTATTACAGGTACACGTTTACAAACTAATTTTTTATTTAAATTAATGGCATTTAAGTGTATATTGTTATCTTTTTTCTTCATTCTTGGTATCTTTCGCTTTAGTTTTTGTCCTCTTTGTGCCAAAATTGCCGCCTGCTTATGAATGACCAGTGGAGTTTTTAGATGAACCAATAGATGAACCACCTGATAAAATGTTTGTTCAAAATGGGTATCAATTTGAGTTGAAAAAACCACGATTGTGTAAAACCTTGTCTTGATCTTTTTGATGGTTGAAAATTCATAAGCTTTGCATGCTGTAGCATTTTAGTCTTGTCAAGATCTTGGTCATGTGGAAAACATTTTATTTCCGACATGAACAAGACTAAAGTTCGCCATATGAACAAGACTTTAAGTTTTGTTTAAAATTTAAATTAATGTTTTTCAAAACTAATCTGATTGGGAAATTTCTCTATGCTTTTATCCGAAATGTCTCCAATTCTCCCACTCTCTCTCCAAATTTCCAACACTCCAAGTTTTGATAATATGCACCTGCACAGGCTTAGATGGAGTTCAGTCCCATGACAATTGCAAGCATTATAAAGAGATCAGCTAAAAAACAAACATCACTAAAGTGGAGATTCACTATTTCAGTAATTTCATCCATTTTGAACAGCCAAAGGCCAAAAAATCACCTAAAGCCCAATACAATGCTTTAAGATGAAGTTTATGACAGGCTCCTTGTTCACCATGGTCTGGTAGAACCCCATGAAGGCATGGTGCAAGCAATTTGACAAAAGATTTGTAATCTACGCCCCAATTAACCTATACGCTTCTGTTATTGGGGCCAAAAACGTAAAAATGCCTCAAGACGAAGTTGATGATGAGCTGATTGTACACCACGGCCTAGTAGAAGCCCATAATGACAAGGTGGAAGCAAATGGATGCAAGATTTGTCATCTACGTCCAAAATTACCTATATGCTGCTGTTATTGAGTCAAATCATATCTACTTTTTGAGCCCATTTCATTTCCAGACTCAAATTTAACTTTAAACATCACCAGTGGGCAGCATGACCTTTTTTAGGTTTTTACAGTGCACCTTAGAGGTCAAAAAAAGTAAAAAGTAGAAGCCCATGAAGACCAGATTTGTACCTATGGTTGTTTGGTATCAAATCATATCTATTTTTTGAGCCGGTGTCATATCTAGACTCAAAATTAACTTAAACCATCGCCACTGGGCAGCATATTTTTTTTAGGATTATTACAGTGCACTATATAGATCAAAAATGGTCAAATTTTTTTTCAAAATTTTGATGTTTTGTAGGCAGGTTTTGTGTAGTTTTTTGCAAGGATTCCGAATATGTCCTTGGTTTAGCCCTCCAAGCATCTTACATTTAATTATTCATGTCGTTATTCGTTATTCAAGATTTTCGATTTTTTGTAAGGGTCCCCTTACATTTATTCAAATTTCCGACCTCAATTTCGGTGTAAAGGAGGCCAAAAATCAAAATTCTGTAGGCACCATGGCACTCTCCAGGTTTGATATACTATAGTGACGTTGAGACAGCCCCAGACCTTGCCAGTATGCCTCCCAAACAGAATGGCGGACGGTGGATGAATAATGAACGGACACTTTTCAAAAAGTTTTTTGGCCATAACTTGCCCAATTCTCAACCAAATTTGGCAAACTTTTTTATAATTAAAGCTCTGTGTTTGCTGCATCCGATGAGCCTACTCAAAGCTCTGTATAATGCCCATGGAATATTTGGGAGCCAATCATATTTTCAAAAGCCGTAATAGGGTTTGTCCTTGGCTAATAGGGGACTGTGCTTCTGCTCCGCTCGCAGGGCCCCAATACATCTGGCTGAGCACTTCTTGCGAAGTGATAGGCAGCCAGGGCAAGTGGGTGCGTAGCTACAGAGGAGGAGGAGGGAACAGGAGCGCCGGTTTGGGTGTGAGAAGGGGGTAACGCTGCAATAGAGGTTGAAGGAGAGTTCTGAGAGTTGGTGAAAACCGCTGAATCCATCGCTAAGCAAACTTTTTTTGTAGCAAAATGCAACTGTCTTAGAAACAGATTTCATTTGAAGTAGAGGTTTTCATGTGACTTTGAACTCGGAGCAATCGAATGAGCAGTCATTAAAAGAAAAGGTTCACTTTAAGCTTGCCAATGGTACCAGATATTTTATTTTATGCTTACAGATACAGGCACAACATACTCATTCTGAGTTTGAAATAAATGTTAGCCAATACGAAAGAGGTGCATTTTTGCAGTATACTTTAAGTAAAGAGATTAACCATTTTTTCCATTACTGGTCTGAAAAAGGAATTTGCAATTGTTAGTGTAGACTGGATATTAAATTCTGGCTTCTCTCTAACTTATCCCTATGACACCGATGCCGATTGCTTCTTGTGTTCAGTTAGGGCAGGCCCAAGCAAAGATTGCAATTGTTTTTATTCTTCCGGCTATGTACAGGCTGGTGACTAGAGCAATCACTCGATGGGGCAAACTCAGTGTCCATTATGTACACAACAGCAGCAATGCATGCGCGCCGACAGATGATGCAAGGCTTCTGGTGAATCACTGGCGCAGCGATCGAAATCACACACTGGGCAGAGGCACTGAAGCCATAAAGCTGGCTACACAACATACAGGGCACACTCGGGGTTCCCTGGCCGAATTCCTGACTGGACAGCAGACTCTATCAGTTCAGCATTCCAGGCTTAGAAGGCCCTCGTGTGGATAAATAGGGGTGGGAGACACTCGCACTGGGTGAGGTGGGAGGAGGAGGAGGTAAGGAGGGCTGTGGCCAATAAATAGGGCTAGAATTTCTCTGGGCCAAGCCGATCCTATCTGGGGGTAGGGGAGGGGTTGGGACTTTGCTGCCATTCGCTAAAAGAGACTGAGGAATGAGGCGAGCGAAAGTCAGAGACTGAGCAACTGGGTGGTTGGAGATTTTGACTGAGGTGTTCTGGTGGGGCCTAGTTCTTGCCGCCGCGGAGGAGGAGGAAGGAGGCGACGGCGATGATCGACACCAGCAGAAGCCCGGCCGCGAACACGAAGCCGAAGAAGGTGGACTGGCTGAGGCAGAGGCCCTCGGCGGGGCGCTCCACGAAGTAGCTGCGGGGGGCGGCGGGGAGGGCGGCGGCCTGGTTGTTGGCGGAGACGTCGAGGGCGTTGAGGTCGGCGGCGACGTCCAGGATGCCGGCCAGGTTGGCGGGGGCCTCACGCTTCAGGCGGCGGCCCTGGGGCAGGTAGGGGCTGCCCGGCTGCAGGGGCCACGGCTCGGCCACCTATTGATCGATTGCTATCTCGTCAAAGAGGGATTGGGAAAGGGATTGGTGGCAGTAGAGAGACCTGAGGGATGGGGCTATTTGATTAATTTTGTCAAATAGCAATTCTGAAGAATTGGGGAGGGGAGGGGACCTGAAAATGGGGCTATATTGGTCGATAGTTCGACCAGACAGAAATTGAGCAAGGGACTAGTGGGAGACCTAATTCTTGACCTTATTTCGCCCGAACACCAATTGGCCAAGGTATCAGTGGCAGTAGAGAGTACCTGCGGGATGGGTCCAGGAGCAGGGTTGGCCTGACCGGCACCGCGTCCTCCGGGCTGGGCGCAGGCGGGACGGGGGCAGTCGGCGTTGGGCTCCTTGACGAGGATGGCGATCTGGCACTGGAAGTAGAGGTCGGCGCGGTCGGCGTACTTGAAGACGTGGGCCTCCACGCCGGCCATGAGGTCGCCCAGGTACTCGGGGTTGTTGAGGAGGTAGAGGTCGCTGGCACAGCCCTGGTCGTCGATCAGCTCCACCTGGTCCCCGTTGGTGTCGTCCACGAAGCTGCAAAGGACCAAAGGGGGGTGAGTTTTGGGGGATGGAGGATTAGAGGGGCTAAGATACCAGCTGTAGACGTTCATGCAGAAGGTGTCGGTGGTCTCGGTGTCGCAGGTCCACTGGAAGGTCAGGCAGGTTTAGGAGAGTATCAGGGTAGGGGGGGATGGGAGACCTTGTGGTAGATGGGCTGGCCGACCAGGGCGAACTCCACGCTGGTGCCGGTGGGGCCGTCCAGGATCTCGTAGCTGAAGAGGAGGATGGGGTTGGGGGAGGGGCAGAGAGAGAGGGAAAGAGGGAATGGAACCGGCAGACGGGCATGGGCACAAACTGGGTCTGGAACTCGGTGGTGAGCATGGAGACCTCGAGGCGGGTGTCCACGGTCTTGTCCGCCTCCATGTAGAAGCACTGGATCTTGTATGCGCGGTCCACCTTGGTGATGAACCTGAAAGAAGGTTGGGTGTGAGGAGGGGAGAAGGGGGGAGGGTAAAGAGGAGAGTACTGAGGGTGGAAGGAGATGATGACGGTGGTGGAGACGAAGACGCCCTTGGGGTTGAGGGAGCGGGTGCGGCGGGTGTTGCAGGAGCTGAAGGGCAGCTCAATGCCGGCCACCTGTCGGCCGCGGTCCGTGTTGCGGCATCCGCCGTCGATCTGATCGTACAGTCCCTCAAACCCCACTCACATTTGATTCAGCCCAAAATCGTTATTCAATTGGAAACTATTTTCTAAGCCCGAAGTCCAAATGTAAAATATCCCCTTTTTCAATTGCGTCTGAGTAAAAAGAAGATGATTGAATTGGAGGCAAACATAGGCTTATTTGGAGCAGAGGCAAAAAGAGAGACCTTGACGTAGACGTGGCCCTCGAACTCGTTGCGGGTGTTGAAGTTGACGGTGATGGAGGTGGGGCCGCACTCGATCTCGGGGTCGCCCTCCACGCCGTTGTCCACGGGCACGGCCGCAGCCAGGCCCACCAGGGCGAGCGCCACCAGCCAACGCTGCATGCCTTTCTTCAACCGCCAACCTTCCCTAAAGCTCTGAGTCCAGAAGAGAAGCCTCCACTCACCGCTGTGTCGAGCTGTGGACAGGAGAAGGAGGATAGGAGGAGAAGGCGAGGAAGTTCTGCCTTTCTCTGCCCAGTGGCCTGCCTTTTATAGGTCCACTTCTTGCTAGATCCCCCCCCCACCCCTCGCATCGGAATCGCCGCAGGGCTAGCAGGAGGGGGATCAGGGGGAGGCGGGATAGGAGAGCAGGGGTGTGGGTGGAGGAACAGGGGTTTTTTCGACCCAATTAAACGCCCGCCAAGCGCGCTGTGTGTATGTAAGGGGCGCGCCTGTTTCCCACCCACCCGCCGATTCACGCCCCAGCCGGGACTCTGCGGATCGCCACCAGCCAAATCGGCCGGTTGATGAATGGCTCATCCTTCCTGTCCATCCGCTCCCCAACGGAACCAGAAAAACCAGGACTCCTCTGCTGCTGCAATCTTGGGCTGCTTTTTGACGCATCTGCAGCTAGGCTTCTCCTGCCTCATATGTAGCGTTTCTAGGCCTGTTTTTTGACAGGAAGTAGGCTCCATTACTCCATTGGAGGGGTTCATTTTTTAATGAGGGACATACTCGATGGAGGAAGGAGGATGGTGGGGGGCGAATCCAGTTTCTAAGTGGGGAGTGGATTGCGATGGTGGGTGGGTGATGAAGGGGGGAGGGGAAAGTTGCGAAAGATCCGTCCAGCTGGGGATATCAGTACGAGGGCGGCCTGGTGGCAAAGGGACAGGTCGGGAGGAGAGAAACCGGCGCCCGGGATCGCCCTTCGCTTCCGCCCGCACACATCAGCCCAATCGCTATCCAGCACCAATCTAGCCGACAACCAGCCTCTGCCAGAGTCATTCTGGGAACAATTATGATTGATAGTTGAAAATGGAGGCTTTCATACAAGTTCGACAAAAGGTGTTTGATATTATTGTCAGCCTTCACCAGACTCATTCTGAGAACAATCATAGTCGATAAATGAAAATTAATTGATTTTATTCAAGATTTCGACTAAAATTTGAAATAAGGCGTAAAAAATATGTTTGTCAATCATCAAGACTGCTTGTCCTAGGGCGCGCGACAGCGCCCTAGTTATGAATGGGTGATCGAGTTTTTGGGTGGTTGCCTGTGACGGGGTTCCGTGCCTTGGATATTGGATAAAACCATGGACATATATACATCAATCGAAAGCTTGGAATGAGATCTCGAGGGCGAAAGTCGTGAAATGTTGATTTTGGCCCTAGAAATTTAGAAAATTCTAAAAAACCTACAAAAAATGACAAATATGGACCAAACTGCGCAGTTTTATATAAACTGATGCGCAGGTTAGCTTGCATGGAATACGTTTGAGCTTTATGAAGTCTTAGAGGGCAACAGCGCCCTAGTTATGAATGGGCAATCGCAATTTAGGTGGTTGCTTGTAAATCAACAGCATATCTTAAAGATGGCCACACTTTCCAAATTTTGAATTATTTTCCTAAATAGTAATAAAATTGAATAAAAGAAACATGAACGCTAAACGATGGACCTTTTTGCTATTGAAAGCATTGAAGCCTTGTTAATGTGGGAAGTTCATATGTCTTCAACATGGCCAAGATCTAGACAAGACTAAAATGCTACACAGCATGAGCAGCTTATGAATGGTCAATCATCAAAAAGATCTGGACAAGGTGTAGCAAAATCGTGATTAATTTTTATTGAAATCATGAGCCATTTGAAGCAAAAATTTTGACAGGTCCATTTCATTGCTATTGTTCCATCTACAAAATCCACTGATCATTCATAAGAAGGCGGCAATTTAGGCACAAAGAGGAAAATAACTAGTGAAAGATAAAAAAGAACACTAGTGAATTAAAATAAAATATCAAAATACAATTAAATGCCATAAAATTAAATTAAGTGAGTATTTTTAAATTTTTATTCATGATAACATTAAAATTTCATTAAAAGTTAAAATATTAGAAATAATAATTTTAAATTCAAAAAAAATTTGCTAAGGTAAAGTTGAATTTTATTGGCATTTTCGATATGATCAATTGTGATTTTAATCTGAATCATGCTTAAACATTGATGTTTTTTTTTCTTTTTGAGGCTTCAAAATAATTTCGTAAAGTTCACGAATCATTTAGGCAAAAACTGAAATAAAAACTTGGGTGACAGGGATTCTGCCATAAATTACCGCCTGCTTATGAATGATCAGTGGATTTTGTAGATGGAACAATAGCAATGAAATGGACCTGTCAAAATTTTTGCTTCAAATGGCTCATGATTTCAATCAAAATTAATCACGATTTTGCTACACCTTGTCCAGATCTTTTTGATGATTGACCATTCATAAACTGCTCATGCTGTAGCATTTTAGTCTTGTCTTTCATCGATGCTATTTGTGCTTCCATTTCAGCATTCAGGGGGGAGGAGTTTGACAGCAAACGTACAATGAAAAGAAGCATCCTAGCGGGAACAGGATATGAGCAGAGGGGCTGGGGGAGGCTTTATTTGAAGTCCAGTAATGATGTGAGAGCGGTGCTAATGATGAGGCCTGGCTGTAGAAGGGGAGGCATTGCGGATGCAGAAGGCGGCCCCCAACTGCCACTGCTCCACTCCTCATGCATCCCTGATCGCCTTACCTTCCGCCTGGCCCCCCCTAGCTTTCCGCCATAGGACCACACGCACGCAACACGGCTATCATAACCGGGATTTTATGCCGCCTCCTGTGATACCTACTAGGCATTTTGGACTCAGCTAAAGCTCTGGCTTGTTGGCCAGGCTTTGGCGCGTTATAAATTGCAAACTAGAGAGCCTGACTAAGCTCAGTGGGAAATTTGTATCTCCTATTTTAGACCCTGAAAGAAGATGCAGAAAACCAGTCAATGCGGCAGACTGCCCTAATATGCAAACCCCGCTTGATCTGTTCCGTTTTTGGTAACACATATTTTTTCTCAAAATAAAATACATTTTAAAAAGTTCAATTCAAAACAAATTTAGCGGCGAATCGTTTTAATTGACAATTTCGACAGCGCTTTGGGCATTGCGAAATTCCTCCAAGCAGAGAGAGGCTATTTTTCGCTGTTTTCCATCCTGCCCGACAAGGCGTGGTGCCTTGTTAGGCGGGGGCTTGCGGGCCAGGATTGGCCTAGGCTGGGGGGAGGGGGGGGCACTGGGCCATCTGTCCACTCCCTGGTGGCCCCTTAAAGCCCACGCCTCCCGCCTATCTCCTCCCTCTCACAGCCTCTGCCTTCTCAAACTCTGCCATTTCTGCCTCTTTTCGACGCCAATCGTCGCATTTTACTGCCGACTGGGATGGGGCATGTTTCGCTCACATTCGGAGTTGGCTTTTCCACAATGCTTTTCCGATCATGTGTTTACAACTCATTCACTTGATATGAAAACACAAACCCAACTGTCAGAAGCGGCCTCAGAAATTTTTAATCTTCAAAAATACACTTTTGGGATGCTCATAAATGTCCCAAATGATGGCAAGGATAAGGATTGGTGGAGGCCCGATGATAGGGCCTCATTTTGAGTGTGGGGGAGGCTGCGTGCAAAGTGGGCGGAGGGGCCAGACAGGACAGGGCGCGCAATTGAGGCATTGCTGGAGGGTGCCAGAGAGGAGGAGCCTTGGACAATTAGGGAGGGGAGGGACACAGCCTTCAAAGCGTCTCTCTCTGTGCTATGGCTTTGGCCACATCGATTTCTGACCTCAACCCATGCGTCCGTCATGGGCTGCTGCTGCTGACCTGTCCCTGGACAGACCTGATGCTAGCTCACTCTGCAACTCAGTTCACCTGTCCTGGATCCTCTGTCCTCCTCCTCTGTCAATGCTCTGTCTGGATTCTCGCTAGAACCAGAGGAGGGGCTTTATTCTTCCCCCAGAAGCTCTTCCAAGGTGCTGGGGCTCTCAAATAGCCTTTGCAGCGCTTTAAGAGGGCCGTTAGAGCCTTCCCCCTGCCCAGGCCAGCCATATTCCTCACCCAGCCCACCCCTCTTTAGACCCAGAAGGACTGAGAAAGCGAAAAGGCGACTTCCGCGGGCCATGAGCCAAACCAAAACCCCCCCGAGACCCCAGGCAGCATGCGGGCGAGCCTAATTGCGCCGTGTCCAGGAGGCAAAAGGGGGGCCGAGGGCGCTGATTTGTCTTTGCCAGCAGCCCAGATTGGCGTTCCAGCTTTCTGTGACCGGGGGGGAAGGGGAGGGCCAAGTTGGATTAGACCCCAGGGCCTTCCCGGCCCGCCGGCTCCCAACCCCAAATCTCCACCAGCGGCTGTCCCCTTTGGCTTCCTTCTCAGTCGCTTCCTCTGTCAGCTGTTGCCAACCGGAGGAGGCCTGAAAATGCTTGGCACCGCCCCTCATCGATGCGGGAGTTTTGAAAAAGAGAGCTTCCCTGTGACTCCCCCAAGGCCTGGCCTCCCCAGCAAATTACATTCAGCTCCCTAACCGCCCCCGGGCAGCTTCTAGAGGTGTCTATTTCGCCGGTGAATATCAATTACGCCGCTCCCCCACCCCCCATCCCCCTGCCTTCTTTGAAAGGAGGCCTAAAGCCCCCTTTTCCTTTTCAGCCCTACAACTCTTCCAAAGCCTTTTTGTGCGTCTTCCAATTTGCGGCCCAGCCACTCCCCAAAAGGAGCTCCACAGGCCCAGCCTCCTTTTATGGAGCTGGCCTGAGAAGCCCCGCTCTGAGATTCTGGGGGAGGCTGGAGGAGAGAGAGAAAGGGAAAGCAGAGGGGTGTGGGTGGGGGGCTTTGAAAGCAGGGGCACGTCCCAATCGATCCTAGGCCCGAAGACCCCCAGCAGCCCTTCCCCGAGACAGCGACTCACAAGCACATACACACAACAAGCCACACAGGCCTTCCCTCCTCCTACAGAGGCTTCCCTCTAGCCCCTCCAGCCCTCATACGTAGCCTGCAGCTAGTGCCCTATTTATAAGGCCCCTCCCTGCCCCCTTTAGGACCCACGGCAGCCCTCCCCCATCCACCCCCCTTGGATCCCCCCATTGTCTTTGCTCCTCCCCGCCCCCGTTCAATCAGCTGCTGGTCAGCCTTGCCAAGGCTGGAGAACAGCTGATTCCCTGCTTTTGCCAGATCTGCTGGTTTGCGACCTTTCACTGCCTTGACAGCTTCATGAGGATCACGCGCTATCTCAATTTGGTCCTAGTCATCAAAAATTTTGCTCCCATCGTCTCTGCCGTTATGTTACCCTCTCCTCTCCTACCTCTCCGACCTGTAAAGCTGTAATAGGCCTTGGAAAAGGCCTGCTTTTAAGGCTGGCCTAGCAAATCTTCTTCTTAGACCCTTCCACAGGCTCACCAGCTGAGGGGGGCGCCTATTTTCAATTCCATTTGGAGGCCGGCCCTCATCTGAAGTCAATTTCGCTTTTCTTCCTCGCCTTTGGGCCCTTTTGGGGGAGCCGCCCGGAAATCCGAGTGCGCCGCCTCCCCCCTTCAGCACTGTCTTTTTCGCTCCTCCCCTCATTTCCCACTGGGCTTCCACTCCCCCATTCCCTGCCTCCCCATCTCTTTCCAGCGCAAAAAGGGAATGAGCCGTTTTTCAAGGCACCCCAACTCGAAGTTGCATGGACTGTTGCAGAGTAGGAAATAGGGCTTGAGGCAAAGAAAGAGGCCAGTGTGATCTGTGGCGTCGGACGGGAGCTGCCGCAAACTGGATCCATCCACTGCCAACAACGTCGTCCTTCGCCAGATGCAGGGGACGGGTTGGTGGGGCCGCTTATTGATTTTTTACTTTCCGCCATCCATTTTTCTAAAGGGGCGGAAAATGATTCAGAAGGTAAGAGCGCAGTCCATAGCACACCAATCATCGTGCCTGTTTTTTGCCTGCCTATTTGAGGGCGCACTAGTGTGCCCATTTATCTATGCAATCGGTTCAGACCGAGCTATTTCCTGCTCACTCCATGGAAAACTCTCCAAACTCACCAGCACCACCTATCAACCTATCTATCTTAAAATTAAATTCAAAAAACACCGTCTTACTTCTCAATTTCTTCACAAAATTCCACCTTAAAACCCTTCCTGCCGACATTTGCTCGCTGAAGTTTGTGAAGCCACCCAATTTCTGCTCGCTGTGACCCAGCCAATTTTGTGGCCTCTCCAAAACGCAGCCTCTCCTAAAAGGATGGATTGCTTTTTAGGCGTGGTAGGCGGGGGTTTGGGGCCAGGGAAGATGGACATTCGGGGCGGGAGCAGTGCTGCTGGGCTCCCAGCGCCCTGCTGCGATTGCATTCCGACCCAGAACCGCTGCGCCATCGAGACCTGTCCCTGCCTGGCCGCCCGGCGCATCTGCGAGGAGCACTGCGAGAGTGCCAGGTGCGCTGATGTTTCAATTGAAGAGGGGCACTGTTTTTTGTTCTCTAAGTATTTGATTTAAGCAGATTTTGAAAACTGTGTTAATATTTTTGCAATAGTTTGAAAAAGTAGTCTCTCGATCGGCAAGCCTTTTCTATAGACCTGGGATGTTAGAATATTGATGGAATTTGGTGACGGCCGCTTTTCCCGAGGCAAGCTTTTTGTCCAAAATTTGAAGAAGACTGACAGCCCATTCTTATAATTGTTTTCCCTGACAGCTTTGCGAATATAGTTTCCTGGAAGGTATCGCGGGGACTGCCTGAACCAGGCGATCTGCAAGTGCAGCTGCGAGGTGGAGGAGGGCAACGCCAAGCAGGCCAAGAATGCCTGCCAGAAGCCTGTGCGCCCATCTTCGAATATGTGAATGTGGTGATGATCGAGTTTGGCTTGCAGGAACGTTGCGATTGTCTGCGCATCAAAGAAGGCTGCAGCAAGCTCTGCGCCTGTCGTCAGCTTTGCAAGAACAAGGAGGCCCCCAAGAAGATTGCCAAGATTGCCAAGCCCACCACTGGTGCCCAGTTTTTCAGTTTTTTCAGTTTTTTCACTCATATATTGCGAACAATATGTTTGTATCAAAACTTTTTAAAAGCAAGGAGAATGCTGCAGGTTGTACTTGCTCCAAAAGCAAGAAGCAGTGCCTGAAGAAGGAGTGCCCCTGCAGAACCATCTACGAGTTCTGCACTTCTGCCTGCAAGTGCTCCGGTCCATATTTCTTTCAATCCACCTCTTCCTTTCTCATTTTATCCTTCTTTGACCATCGTCTCAATAGAAGAATAGGTTTCGATCTCGAGAATAGGTAAGGATAGGTTTTTCTCTGCTCATCCAATTGGCGGATATTGGCAGGCGACTGCACCAACGGTCCGTCCAAGTTCGCGATCCCGAAGCACGTGCAGAACTGCTTCCTGGAGCAGAAGCAGGTACAGAGCAAGGTTACCGCTTGCTTTGCTTCTGGCCTCTCTCGCTTCTCTACACTTCCCCCTCCATACACTCTCCGCCCACCACCAGCAAAAGGGCATCAGTCTGGCCACAATCTCTGTAGGACCACGCGGCAGCGGCCTCTCGCGGCCTCACCACCATCCGCAAACTCGCCCACCGCGTACCGCACCTTCTCATGCTCATTCTCCCCCCATCTTTTTTAGTTGACCCTATATCTTAGACCCAAAACAATCGCCTTCTTCCCACGCATCGTATTCATCCAAACTTTGATGATGCCTGGGAAGGAGGGCAAGCATTTCTGGCCTGGGGCTGCAAAATTTTCTGCTCCTCAACCCTGCATCCTGTCTACGCCATTCCGTGGGCCTTCGCATGCGCGCTATGCAGCACGCTTAGCTGGCTAGAACTGGCCAGACATCACTAGCTTTTAGAGCAGCCATAATTCCAGCCATTCCACGTCACCCCATTAGCCTCATTTGCCTTAGTTCCATCGTCAATAGCGTCGATTCATAGTCCACCAATCCCAAAGAAAGCCCTCAGAACCCCCCCCCCCCCGGCAATTGCGCTTTGGCCGTTCCGCTGGCTGCTCCCATCAGTTGCGTCCCCATCTGAGTCCAATTCCTTAGGAAGAGAGGTTGATGAAGTGGGAAAACTTGCCAGGAATCGGCCGGACTGATCCTGACGCTGATCGGCGATGACTACGTGTACCGCTGCGACTTCTACCACGAGAGCAAGTCGGAGCCCCACGTGGAGGAGCAGCTGGTGGCCGCCATCTATGACCTCATCTCCAAGTTATTCTTGCTTTTTTGGCCGGAATAAGACTCTAGGGTCATCTCGGCAGGAGTGTTAGCTATGGGAATTGGCCTCCGTGATCATTTAGACTAGAAAATTATTGTTTTGCGAAAGAAGGAAGGGAAAATCTGAGAGAATTAGGAGTACATTTGGTGTCCACATTGCTAAGCCAGCGTTTGAAGGTACATAGTGGGCATCATATCAATGTTTTTATGTTCTTTGGCCAGAATATGACTCAAATGTCATCTTTGCCAGGAAATTAGATATGGGAATTGCATTATATGGTCATTTAGACTAGGAGGCTGTTGTTGTGCTAAACAAGTATATGGCGCAAAGCGCAATAGGTGACCGCGGAGCGCTTACACCTTCACATGTAGCAGGAAAATTTCTGCTGTGAGGGTGAACATTGCATCTCAAGTATGTGGTTTCTCAACCATTTTCAAAAGTAAGCACAGAATTGGAATCGTTATATACGACTTGTGAATCAAAAAACCAAAGTCTTCTGTTCAATTATCAGCCGTTCAGCTGCTACAAATTATTGATGTTATTGTCATGCATGAAAGTTTGTCACTCAAGAAGGCAAGTCTGTGGTTTCTCAACCATTTTCAAAAGTAAGCACAGATTTGGAATTGTTATATACGACTTGTGAACAAAAAATCTCAAGTTGTCTGTTCAATTATCAGCCGTTCAGCTGCTATTAATTATTGATGCTATTGTCATGTGTGAAAGTTTGTCACTCAAGAGGGCAAGTCTGTGGTTTCTCAACCATTTTCAAAAGTAAGCACAGATTTAGAATAGTTATATACGACTTGTGAACAAAAAAACTCAAGTTGTCTGTTCAATTATCAGTTGTTCAGCTGCTACTAATTATTGATGCCATTGTCATGCGTGAAAGTTTGTCACTCAAGAGGGCAAGTCTGTGGTTTCTCAACCATTTTCAAAAGTAAGCACAGATTTGGAATTGTTATATACGACTTGTGAACAAAAAAACTCAAGTTGTCTGTGCAATTCTCAAGATTACAGGTGCTACAGCGCAAAAACTGTATAATGCAATGTTTAAACCTTTCTACCCAAAAAAGTAATGTTTCAAATGCTCGGAAACCGGTTCCACCCCTCCAGATCTTCCTAAAATTTTATTACCTTTAAGTAAAAAAAAAGTTTGTCCAAATCCGTTGAGAATTCGCCATTTCTCAGCATACTTCATTTTTAAACATTTCTACCCAAAAAAGTAATGTTTCAAATGCTCCAAGACAGAATCCACCCATTCAGATCTTCCTAAAATTTTATTAGCTTTCAGGAAAAAAAAAGTTTGTCCAAATCCGTTGAGAATTCGCCATTTCTCAGCATACTTCACTTTTAAACATTTCTACCCAAAAAAGTAATGTTTCAATTGCTCAAAAACCGGGTCTACCCCTCCAGATCTTCCTAAAATAAGATTAGCTTTCAGGAAAAAAAAAGTTTGTCAAGATCCGTTGAGAATTCGCCCGGGGCCAGCATTTCCAGAAATACATATATACATATATATGAGGACAAAAGTTGAGTAACCTCTATAGACCGCGGAGCGGCCCTTCGGGCCGCTCCGCGGTCAAAAAGGAAAGGAAAAGCCAGAAAAGGAGTACATTTGGTGTCCAGATTGCCAAGCCAGTGTTTGAAGGTACAAAGTGGGCATTATCTCATAGTTTTTTTCTGTTCTTTGGCCAGAATAAGACTCAAAGGCCATCTTTGCCAGGAGTGTTAGCTATGGGAATTGGACTCCATGGTCATTTAGGATAGGAGGGTGTTGGTGTGCTAAAAAATGGAAAAGCTGAGAGAAGAAGGAGTACATTTGGTGTCCAGACAGCTAAAGAACCGGTTGCAGGTACAAAGTGGACATCTACGAGATCCTGGTCTACGTGTCCAAGTCCCCCTGCTTCCACCAGGACTGCGACCCGCGCTGCGAGGTGGTGGACGAGTGCAAGAGCAACAAGGCCTGCGCCAAGCTGCTCGGCCTACTTCTTAGCAAGGTCATCTGCCTTTTATTCCTCTCCTCAATCGAATTCATAAAACATCTCTACCTAAACAGGTCCGAAAAGAATTGAGCAAGGTAGACGTGAAGATGACCGTCAAATTCCTGTATCCACACCTGCACAGAGGTGACCTCTACACAAAGCAAGGTACTTCACATTCTGCTATGAAATGCTCTGAATCGGAACAGAATTTGCACATTTCCGGCTCACAAACCAAGAATACGATTGTATTTCAATTTATTTATGTTAATTTGTGTCTAAGGCAGTTAGCTTCAAATGTGGCAATGTGGAGACACTTCATTGCGAAGTTATCTCCAAATGCGAAAGGTTTGAAAGTTCGAAACATTTCGCTGATAAACTTGAGCAACTTCAATCTTCCCCCAACAAATTCATCCATATTTCGAGGCTGTGTTCACTGTAACTTTTGCCAAATAATTTTACGCCGCTTTGGGGATATATTTTTCAATCGATTCATCTGACAGGAGACTGGTAGACAGAGAAAAGGGAGTGTTTGTTGGCTTTCAGGCATCCTGTGCATGCTGCAGTCGGGGATCAAGGTGGAGCCGCTGCTGATGAAGGACTGGAGCGCCGTGATGGACTGGAGCCCGTCCGTGGAGCATAAGGGGGAGTACCTGGCCCTGTGGAACAGTCACAACCTAGACAAAGCTGTCAGTCACTTTCCTCTGCCATCCTTCCTATGCCCTTACTGCCAAATGGACTATAGATGAACCAGGGAGGATAGGCTTTCCTGAAAAACAGAGCCCATTGCCTGGCACGAGGAAATGGGCCTCGTCTGGGCCTCTACCCTCTGAAGAGACAGAGCCTGGCTTAGGGTCTGGAAGATCGATTTTTGCAGCTTTTGCTCAAAAAAGTTTTTAGCTAAGAAGCTCTTTTATTTTGAAATGCTATATTGGAAATCGTTCTGGTTTAGGATAAAAATAGCCAAAAAAAACTATGTCAGCAACAAATTGCCCCGGCCTGGTATAAACTTTTTCCAAACGCTATTTTATTTTTTTTCACATTCTTGCGAACGAAATAATTTGATATGAATAGGGCTCAAAAAAGCAAAACAAACAACTATGGCCAGAAAATGTTCAATGGGCCTCTGGACTGAAGGTGGCGCAGTCCCAGTCGTTCGTGAACGAGTGTCGACGGGCGCTGGGACTGTCGATGAAGTTCTGGGTGGCCGAGATCCACGAGATCGTCAAGAACACCATCCTTCACTACTCCGACATTCGTGGCAAACTCTCCGAGCTAAACGACGCCCTCAAACAGCTCGACCTCACCGCCACCCCGCACAAAATACGCTCCACCCCCTCCAAGGTTCCCCAAAAACCCCTTTAGACCTTCTGAAGACATACACCCGGGCATTTCCTCCTCAATTCTCCAAGCAATCTATGCAGAGGGTGTGCCGAAATATCTCCGTAAGCCTTTCTTTTCGCCCATTTTTCTGGCTCCAAAGGCCCGCTTTTCATGGCCCATTCTTCTGGCCCCTTCCTCCAGACCCAGCTTGAGCAAAACTTTTCGCATGGCATCCTTGCTTCCCAAACTTCTCCCCTAAGCTCCATCCACCATTTTGGCTTTTCTGCTGAAGCTGTGAAGCACCTGAAATTCCCCTTTGCCTGCTTCCTTCAAGCCCCCTTCTGAGATGAACTCCCTCCTGCTGGTTCAATGGATAGCAAACAAATTTTTAACTTTGAAATAAATTTTAGCTAAATTTAGTTAATTTTAGTTTTAATTTTAATTTTAGCTAAATTCTCATAGTCTCTAATCTATAAAATTAGCAAATGAAAACGCATTCTGAAGACGGGTCGCTGGCTGCAACTGCCCTCCAGTCACTTCAAGGTTTCTGTGCCCCTGTGCAGAAAGATTAGGCGCCTTGCTCGTGCAGGCTAGAGCTAGAGCGTCTTTTTACCATCCAAATTTCCTCTTCGCTAGCAGCATGCTCTAGGCTCTTCAGATCCTAATCTCAGAAAGCTAGCAGGAGGGAGGACGCTCTTAGGATGCCATGTGAATTTCTCCTTTCCGCCAAAACCCCCCAGTCTGAAATCATCCAGCTAGGCAGCAGTTGCGTAGGCTCCGACTCCCAGCTCCAAACTGGAATGAGTGCAGAGCGATTGGCTTTGCCTGGCGCCTGGTGGCGAGTGAGCGCTGAGGCAAGATGAATAGCAGTTTTCTGAGAGAACAAATATTTGTTTACAGCGACGCAGTTTCATCGACATGCTGGAGCTGCGCGACAAGCTCCACTTCCATCGCGGCGGGGACAAGGCCAGCAAGGTTCAGCTGCCCTTTTTTAACTAGCATTTTACTATCCGAAACAAACTTTTCTCCAGACTGATTTGGCCTCAAACAAAAAAACGAAACCGAGACTGGGAAACTCAAGACATTAATTTGACAAGGCAATTGGCCCTCTTCTCTTTTTTTTAGAAACATCTCTGTGCCGTTCTACGATTGACGATCAATGAAGCATGCATCAGCCAGAGAAGTCAACACTAGTCTTCCAGCAAAATTAGCCCTCAAACCACAAATTCCAAACAAATACTAAATGATTAATTTGAAAATGAAACATGGTCCGTTTTCCATTCTTCAGAAACATTTCTGCAATCGAGAGTCCAAATAAAGCCCACATCTGCAGGCGGGCAGCAACTCCTCGGTAGCCTCGGAAGACGCCCAGGCACAGGCCATGGTGGCCTCCTTCTGCGGGCGCAGCTTCGACGACGGGGAGACGAACGAAATTGCCCAGCGCATCCGCCGCGCCACCGCCAACATCAACCTTGAGATCGAGGCCCTGATGGAGTACCTGCACCACAAGGGCAATCTTTGAGTGGCCCGCCCTTACTTCCCTCCTCCCTCCCCTTGACGGGTTTCCCAGAGTTGGTCGGCGCACCTAAGCTGCCCCTCACCCGTTCCACCTGTGTACCCCGACCCTGTAGGCCTGACACCTTCCGTAGCTCTGGCTTCGCTTGTTGGCTCAACAGTTTTGAGAGGCTGCCTGCCGCCATGAAACTCCCTCCCTTTTTCTTTCACTACTACCGCTACACCTTGCTCTGCTGCCTCTCGAATTGTGCATACTATGCCCATGCACACACTGCAGATCTCAGTCCATCTCCACATCCGGTCTAGTCACTGCTAGCGAGCACTCTTGGCATGTTCAGTCCCCCTCCCTCAGTGTCTGCCTAGTCGAGTGCTGCACCCAGCCACTGCTTCTGTGTTCCGCTTGCTTGACCGCATTCCCCAGGGTCTACACTTCGAAATCCTACTTTTTGTGTCGCGCACAGCCAAAGAGCCTACTAGTCGATTACAGTTTGACTTTTCGCATTTTCTAAGCCTCTATTCCATTTTACTAAACGCTCACTGCCTGTCCAAACTGCTGCGCAATTACTCCTGCTTATTTTCTCTTTTCTTTGCCCTGATCAGCTTCTGTGCCCGAGGCCCCTCTGAGTAGTGGGCGGTTTTTGCTGCTGCGAATGAGTGTGGATAAAACTTTTCTATTGCTGGCAAACTCAGTGAAAACAGAGCTTGGGAGAAAGGTGAAAATGGACTAAGATGATAAAGAGCATGGCTGAATTTTTCGAAAAATATTTCAAGCACAAAGTAACTTTGAAAAATTTTCATTCAGATTTCGCTACCTCCTCTTCTTCTTTCAGCAACAATTTTCCTGAAAACAACAGGCATTTGTGGGGAATAAATTTGACAAGTAGTGGGAACTTCTGGTGATGCTGATTTTGAGATAGTGGCACTGGAGCTGTTGGCAGTCGCGTATTTCTGAATCCACAGACCTCAGCTCGCAGAGGCCCCTGTCATAGGATTGGCACAGTCTTGCACGTACCTTCAACATACCAACATACAGCTTCATTGCTAGTCCTGCTCAAAATACAATTACAAATACGTTGAGGCTCATATTACAATTAAAACTAAAAAGTTTGTGAACAAAAGTTATCAAATTTTGAAACATAGAAAAGATGCGGTTGCACAATGTTTTTCAAAAAAACATTCCATTTCAAATCAACTGACCTGAGTGCCGGGACCACAAGACGCAGAGCACTGGCTCCAGTCTGCCCAGGGGCCCCAAGCCTCGCTCACTGGGCATGGCACGTCCACGTTGCACACTTCAGTCTATCAAATACAAGAACTTACAATCATCAACGAACCAACGGCTGAAGTCATAAGTATGCAAAGTCACAGCAAAATGTCATCTTTTGAAAAAAATCTATTGGTTTTCCTACATCCCTTCTGGAGCTCTGTCCAGAGGCGGATTTTGGCAACAAAAAGCCCAGGCATAAAAGAAGAGCAGGGAAAGGTTTGAAAGTGTCCAACGGCAAGTCGAGGCCCAGGACAATGGTGGCCTAAGCAGCGACGATTTCGGCTTCGGCTGCCGCCTAGACAGCTAGCAGTGCAGGCTGTCCAGGGACTCCAACTCTCCCACTCCGGGCAGGACCCCAAAGAGCACTCCTCGCTTTCCCACGCCGCTCCTGCCAGACCATTTACAGGCCACGATTCTAGCCAATGTTTTTGTGCCTTTCATTTTATGGCACCCTGCCCCATTCGGCAATGTTCCTTCGGTGGATAGGCAGAAGGACATCTTGCATTAATGATAATGACTCCCCCTCAGCCAGGTTACAATACAAACATGCATATATGAGGTTGAACTAAAGGATTCTGAAAAGGGGAGATAAATGTGAGAAGTAAAGCAGACCAGGGCCACAGGCGGACTCCAGGGGTAGCCTGGGTGTGATGCAGGCTCTTTGTCGACGGCGATGGCCGAATCCGCAGCTCTGATCGCAAGCACTCCAAGCGCCCCTGCCCAATTCATCGGAAGTTTTCTCAATTCTTGCGCCACAGATTCCTCTATGATGGGAACTGTGACCGGCAAAATTCAAGCGAAGCGATGTCATCAATATACCGCTGTACTCTTGGACAGCAGAGAGCTAAAGTAGCAAATAAAAAAGGATACATACGCTTTTTCGAAATATTCCAAGTTGTGATTTGCCTTTTTTCATTTTTTTGAGCCCCGCTTTTCCTCAAAATTTTATAGGGTGCAGCATCGTTCACATCTGCAGTCCATTTTACGCTGAGATTATAAGCACAATTTCTGTGGCCCAAAATCCGGGTGGAAGTTTAGCCTTCATTTTAAAATTGCAAATCATTTTAGTTTTTCATCCCAAAATGCCATTTGCCTTTATTTGAAGAAAATTTAATAAATTCAGAATCTTACTAATAAATTCTTTTTTAGCCATCTATGCTTCAGAAGCTGGCAACTCCTTTGGCAGCCCTACTCGATCATTCTGGCATTTCAAACACAACATCAGAAACCCCAACCAAGGCTCCCAGTGCCTGTAGCAGGGCGCCAGCTGAGCACAGTCCCGATACTCCACTCCCACTCCTTCGCAGGCCTGGCCATTCTCACAGCTCCGCTCTCTCACCTACTCCTCATCCCCAATCCCTTCCACCAAATCAACCCAACACCCTCTAACCTCTTGGCCCAGTCCACAGGTGGCCGAACAATCACTCCAGTCAACCCAAGCCGACCAGCTGGGGCAGGGGAACAGATTGCAGGCCTCCTCCTCGCTGGCATCCGCTGGAATCTACTGAATTGGCAGGAGGAGCAGCAAGGAGGAGATTGGGGGAAAGAGAACGATGGTAGAGACCAGCATTTCTGTTTGAGGGAGGCTGAGGAGAAGGGTGGGGCATGAGGAGATGGGGGAAAAGAGAACGATGGTGAAGACAGGCAGAGGCCAGGTCGCTGAAGCAGGGCCTTGTGCGTCGTCGAAAGCCGCCGGCACAGCTCACACTGCAAACACTCCAGCCTGCCCAAGCCCCGAACCAGGGGCAGGACACCCGCTGGCACTGCGCCGTCTGCAAAGCTCTGTGACAATGAATCATTCATGAGAATGCTGTTCAGAGTGAGATGTTTCAAGAGTTGACTGGGTGTCATTTCCGTTTGCAATTTATTAATCATTGTCTTTAGTCATTTTTATGCTCAGTGAAAAAAAAGTTTGCGAGCTTCCCCCCCCCCCCCCCCCCGAAACAAAATTCTATATCCGCCCTTGGAGGATAGGACCATTGTTGAGGGTGATATAAAGTTGCAGGCAACCTGAGCAGCTTCTCCCTCGCATCTGCCCACTTTACAAGCTCGAACTCGCACCGCGGCCCCAGCACCGCAGCTCCTGCTGCACTCCCCCCACCCGCTCCACTCCGCCCACTCTGCAGCCATTTTGGGCACCTATTGAGGCCATGAAGATTTGATTAGCCTCAGGTTACCCGGGCAAGCCTCCTCCAGACAGTCCCTACTCTGAGCGCCCGGTCCTAGGCAGCCCTTGTCCAGCCTCAAGCAGGCGATGAAGTGAGTGAAAGAAGAGAGGAGCTGATGCAAATGTAGCTACAAGCTTTCCTTAAAAGGAAAACTTGTTGCTGCGCTAGGTAGGAATTTCCTATAAAGGTCATCCTTGCTATTTATCTTCCTCTTAGGTTTATGGCCTAGAGAAGGGCGTGCCGTTGTGAAATCGTACAGATAACACTGGCTTGCCCACAGGTTCCACTGGAGCATGTGGTGACTGGAGTTTGGCCATTTAATTCCAGAAAAGGGGAGCTGGAAGAAAAGGAAACGATTGGGTGGCGTTGCTCTGGCAGCGACGGTCCCGCTGAGCCCTGCCAACTCCGCAGCGGGCGGAACAGGGACTCCAGGCGGACCAACTGCTCCAGAGGCTGCAGGCTGCCTGCCAAAGCTGCACTTTTAGGGCATTTCAAGAAAACTTGCACTATTATAACAACCACTATTTCGAATTTTTCTAAAATTATAATCTCAAAATAATCGCCACATGAGTGCTGCTGCATCAAACTGCTCTGCCTGCAGACGGCTTGTTTCATCGTCGCATGTGATTTTTCGAATTATTATAATTTTTAAAAATATAATTTTTTTGAATAATTTTTTAATTTTTTAATAATTTTTGAATTAATTTTATCAGCACAGAAAAACAGCTGGTGCAAGACCAGAAAGCAGTCCTGAAGTTGGAAGTGAGGGCCGGGACAGTGTTCGCTGGAGCAGAGTCGCGATCGTCGCTGGAGGCCACTGCCACAAGGGGCTGAGCATTCGCCCCTGCACTTTTGCCCTGCTTTCTTCAAGCTCTTAAAAGATATGCTGCCTGTTGCAGTTAGCCGCATTTGGCTATTTTGAAGCACGGCAAAAATATGAGGATCCCATTTTAAACTTGCTTCTACAATTATACAACTAATTACGCTTGAAGAGCAAAACTTTATTTGTGATGCTCATATTGTGCTGTTCATGAAAGCAAAGGAAGCAGGAACCAGGGAGACCAGGTTGACCAGGTGGGGCAGGTCAACTGCCCTGCGCACACTTCCTCTTCCGTAGCCAGTTTCCCACCTATTTTCGAAAATCGATAAAAATTCCCCTGCTATTGATGTAAAAATACCTGGACAACTGGTCTGTTGGCCGGCCGGACAGGAGCGGGCGCGAATTCGGGAGCCTCCAGGATGGCAGGTAGAGGAACAGGGTGACCGAAATTAGCATCTCAATTATTGCCAGCTCAACAAGCTTGCTCTACCTACCAACTAGTCCAAAATGACCATTCGGTAGGCTCCGCATAAGAACTCGCGTCATAAAATGGGACGTCATCTGAAACTATCGTTGATGCAAGCAATAATGAATAGAAATGCTGCAATCATCTGAACAGGCAATGGGAGTTTTTGGGCACGCAGCACCGGAGCAAAATCGTCTCTGATGGTGCACCTCGCTCATTGGACAGGCCTCACAGAAACGCATCCTTTTCTGCACTCCTAAAATGTGAGCAATAAATCATAGTGCAATTAATTTTTATTGGGCTGGCGCGAGGGAGCATAGCGACCGTCAGCGCCCAGCCCCTCTTTTCGACCCAGGTGTACGTTTTCGGGGTTATTGCTAGATCTCCATTTTGATAAGGCTCCTGCTCCTCACAGAAGAATCCAATCGTTCTGATTCTTTTTGCATTGGAAAGAGCATCATCTATTTGACCAAAACTCGCGAGAAATCGCCAAAAAGTTGCAGCAAGCATTAGAAAATCGGTCAAAACCATTTGTCCGAACTCCTCCTTCTCCTTCTCCTTCTCCTCCTCCTCCTCCGCATCTATTCAATGAACGATAGTAGGTATTCAATCGGACTGTGTTAAAGGCATTAAACGGCAAGGTCCAATGGTCATTTGATTTTGATAATATAGGTCAATTGTGTACAGTGAATCATCGGTTGTGTGGTCAAGTGGCTTGTTCGTCTGACCTGGTTCGAACTGAGCTGGGTTCGAACCTGGCTCAATGCAAACAAATTTTTGGCATTTTTTTATGAATACTATTTTTTTGCCATTTTCTAAAAAAGCACCATTCTTGTGTCTTAAAAAAGGTAAAAGCTAAATTTTACAAATAGTTTTATGTATTTAAAGTAGAGAACCATCGGCAGGCCAAAAGTATAGCTCTTTTCGCCGAAAATCGATTGTAATGAGAAAATTTCTGAAAAATATATTAACTTACCAATAAATTTGAATTGTATTTTTCATTTTTGAAACGTTTCGTTTTGTTGCATTTTTATAAAATTATATTTTATTTTTATTTAGTATTTATTTAATTATCTAATAAAATCTTAACTAAATAAATAACCAACAATATAAAAATTTTTATTTACATATTATATACTATATTAAAAGTGGAAGAAATATCTGGTACCATCGGCAGGCCAAATTTGAGTCTCTTTTCTCCAAAATTTGCAACTGCCTCGAGTAAAAAGTTAAGGAAATACAAATTCTACTAGTGGAATCTGCTGCGTCATCTGCATTTTGTTTTTGGGCGCGCATGGAAAGAGACACTGAACTGCGCGCCAAAAACAAAATGCAACTGTCCAAGCAGCAGATTCCACTTGTAGAATTTGTATTTCCTTAACTTTTTACTCGAGGCAGTTGCAAATTTTGGAGAAAAGAGACTCAAATTTGGCCTGCCGATGGTACCAGATATTAATTATTATCCAAATCGCCAATAAACCAATAGAATAATCATCATAAATAAATATAAATTAGAAAGATGTAAAAACATGAAACATAACAAATCGACGTGTTTAATTTTTATTATTTCTCATCACTTCGTTTTTCCCAAACTCTAGCAACAGAATGGAGCAGCAATGGCAAACCTTGGCCACAGACGGTAGAGCAGCTAGACCACGAACTCCATTCGCTGAACATTGGCCCTTCATCATATGAGGAGAGCTTGAGCGACGCATTTCCCAGTTCCACATTTTCCTCCACTATCCACCCTTTCTCAGCCGTCCGACAGTCTGGGTCCAGTTCAAACAGCCTACAGCTAGTAAAGGGCGTTAATTTAGGCTCATAAAGGGACACTGAAACGTAGCATTCGCAGAAGCAGCTGGATTGAAGAAGGCCGGTGCGAGGAGGGAATTGTTTAGGTAGAGGGCGCAGATGCCTTCACCAGCGCCAATGGCTGTGTATTCGGCGGCTAGACAGTGCTCCTCATGGCGAACGGTGCATCTGCAAATGGGCAGGCTATTTTAATTGTTTTTATTCCAATACACCAAAAAAGTGGCAGCAGACCGATAAAGGAAGCTTGCCTGGCGGTTTAGGATAAGCTATACTTTTGCTCATATTCTTCAAATTTTATTTATTCATTTTTTATTCATTTCATTTATTTTATTCGAATTTTTTCGAATTTTTCATATTCTTCATATTCTTGATCAGTCACAATAGGAGCACGATTCAGCTAAACCATTACAAGAAATGAAAATGATGCAAAACTGAAAACAAAAGCCATAGTTTGAAACATGCAGAAACACGCTATCTCTATCGGGGATTTTTTACGCAGTCATCTGAGCATTGATCTGATCTTTACAGTGCACAATTAAAAAATTGTAAACAGCAAACGTAAACCGAAGTTTAAAAATAAAGATAAATGCTTTTTAAAATAAACTGACCGACTGTAACAGTGCTCTGCGTGCCTGGCCGGAAATACAGTGAAAGCGCCCAGGCTTTCCAGATAGGCTCCGCTGAGCTCTCTCGAACAGCCGGCCAGCCCACTGGATCCAGCAGAAACCTGGCCAAGCAGCAGGACAAGGCCCAGCATCCCTGAGCTGGGCTGGGATTGGACAAAAAGTGAATAAACAGCTATTCCTGGGATAGTGAACGTGTCGGATCGATTGCATCGACTGATTAGGCGGACGGGCGCTGTTAGTGGTAGCGGTGATAGTGTCTTTCTTTGTTCACTGCTTTTTCTGGTTGACTCTGTTTTTTGGACCAGTCGTTCGAGACGTTTGGCCTGATTTACGACCGAAACTAAAATTCTGTTAAATTGATGCAAGTCACCATAAATATCGAGAGTAGAGCTCGCCGCGAAAATAAAATATTTTTTGTCAGTTCTCATTTTGCCTCCATCTTGCCTCCATCTGACAATTGATCTTTTTTAAAAAAAAATTACTCCAAATAAGGAAACTAATCATTGTCCAAAAGACCCGAAGGCAGTTGGGGGAGGGGGAAATGGTTTACGAGAAAGGCGTGAGGCAGACAATACGGGGAAAAAACTGCACAGGGGCTGGCCTGCAGAAGCAGCGCAATCACGCACTGTCGCGCCCTC
Organism: Ptycholaimellus sp. GST1_10; assembly: GCA_030248095.1. Taxonomy (NCBI): domain Eukaryota; kingdom Metazoa; phylum Nematoda; class Chromadorea; order Chromadorida; family Chromadoridae; genus Ptycholaimellus; species Ptycholaimellus sp. GST1_10. The sequence continues at coordinate 43,437 of JASANA010002995.1, forward strand.
AAACGGGTTGGCCTCCCTGCTTCTTCCCTCTCTCCCCAATCGTCATACAGACGCCCCCTCTACACCTTCCTCCCTTGCCTGCATCGTTAATTGGAACGGCATTCCCCCTTTCCTCGCTCTTCGAGCACTCTCACAGTCTGCTTAGAAGTAGTTTTTATTCCAGTTGCTGTGAAATGTTTTCATCGTTTTCATCTTCATCGTTTTCAAACGTTTCATTTTACACATCGCTTGTGTAACATTGGGGCTGACTCCAAGAACCCCCCCCCCCCCCCAAGACTTACAACCCCTCAAAACTTACACCCCCCCCATGAATTACACCCCCCCCCAAGAATTACACCCCCCCCAAGGCATATATATTGAAATTTTTTTTATTGCCTTAACATACTTCTCTTTACATATCTCGAAGTTTAAACTCACGGAATTTTCATGTAGATGATTAAATACCTACTACTTTTTGCATAGTTAGTCTATACCATGTTCGTCATGCTACTAGTTAGTCTATACCGCTATATAGGGCATAGCCAACACAAAAACTAAAAGGCTCGCGTACAACATAGTTAGTCCTTAAACATAGTAAGTCCTTACCGAGTTCATTGATGTTTTAAAGTGCTCAACTTGGTAAGGACTAACTAGTACCGTGGGGGGGTGATATATGCATACCCTTTTTTCAAGCAACTATAACTCAAGATGTACTCAATATTTTTTGACTAAAATTTATCAACATGCATAATTGTTGCCTACATTGTCATAATTTTTATCCCAAACGAATTAAATCTCATGGATTTATGATCATTTTTGTAGCAAGAGTCGTCAGTTTTACAGCAAACGAGGCAAATTCTTTCATTTTGTATTTGTAAATCCTTTTTTTGTAAATTACAATTGGAATATCACGCAAAACAACATCAGAATGGTGCCTTAATATTTGTTTTTGTTGGTTATAGCAAACCACTCAAAAACGGCATAAAATGGGATAAAATTAATTCAATTTGCAATATTCTACAGATTTTTGCATTAAACTATTACACAATGACAGGTGTTACAAAAATGATCACAAATCCATGAGATTAGATCCGTTTGGGATAAAAATTTATGTCAATGTAAACAACAATTAGAAGCATGTCTTGATAAATTTTCGTCAAAAAATATTGAGTACATCTTGAGTTATAGTTGATTGAAAAAAGGGTATGCATAAATCACCCCCCCCCACGGTAGGTACTGCCACAGTGAAAGGACGAGCCTTTTAGTTCTTGTGCTCCTGGTAGTCCTGGTACTCCTGGTAGTAGCATGACGAACTAGTAGCATGAGGAACTCGGTATAGACTTGCTAAAAAAGTAGGTATTTAGTTGTTTAGAAAAAAATTCCTTGAGTTTAAATTTCGAGATATATACAGAGAAGCATTTTAAGCTAATAAATTTTTTTTCAATATATACCCTTTGGGGGGGGTGTAATTCATGGGGGGTGGGTGTCTGGGGGGGGGGGGGTGTAATTCTTGGGGGGGGGGGGGGACCCTCATTGGGGGGGGTGTAATTCGGGGGGGGTCCTCGGAGTCAGCCAAAATTGGCAGTTTGATGTGTCTTCATATTCCAATCTTTAGCGATGTTTTAGGTGAAAGGTAAAACCTAAACGTAAAGAAATCTCATGGAAATGCGGGCCTTTACTGCTCTGATTCTATTCATCATTGGAGCAGCAGATGTCAGTGCCCTTAGCAGGAGACTCGACAGAATTGTGGTCAGTGCTGCTTTCTTCATTTTGCTTTAATGCAATTGGATTGATTTTTGAGCAGTGTTTTTTTATTTTTCAGGTATTTGGGGACAGCATAACGGATAATGGAGTGGACCCGCGTTCGGATCTGCATGGCTTTCGATCCTACAGCAACGGGCCAATGTGGGCCGACTACCTTGCCGACAAGGCCTGGGCAGCAAGCGGATGCAGGTCAGTCCTATTCTAAGCCCATTCCCAACCCAAACAATTTGACCTGACATTACAATTACAGCTCGTATCACAAGTTGTCGATGTTTTCATCTGAAGACCGATTCGTAACAAAACTAACTGGGGGGAGCAAGTCTTTGCCAATTTTAGCACAATAAATATATAAAAAAAGGGCGATAACTTCGTCCCGTATGATGCTTGAAATTTTGAATTTTAAATTTTGAGAATGAAATAAAAAAAGAATTTCATCAAAAACACCTATCATGCTATACACTAAAATCCTAAAACTGCTGAGCTACTGCTGGTGACCAGGCCATTCCGAGCAGTGGAGAACCTGGCCTATTCGGGGGCCTTCTCGGGGCTGGGCAACTTCTACGGCTATAATCCGGGCAACTGGAGCGGCGTCCTTTGGCAGATCGATCGCTATGCCTGCCAGTTCCAGCGCCTCCCGCCCTACACCTCATTCATCATACAGGCCGGCGGTGTGCATTCCCTCCAGCTGTTTTGCATAATCAGTTTTAAAACTGCTAACGAGTCCAAAGCCTCAAAATCGGTAGCAAAACCAGCTCTAAAGGCAGATAATAGATGTATGTGCCATCGCTCATTTCTCACGAGATCAGCCTGGCATGTGACAAAGATAACATTTATTGCAAAGCGCCATGAGCCTAGGACTCAAATGAGATGATATGTTGCCAAGGAATATCAAGTGGCTAGCCGAAGAGGCGGCGGAGCAAGCTCCATCTCCTACCAGTTGCCGAAGTTTTAAAGGGGTGCCAACCGTTTTGTAGAAGTTGAAGTGCTGCGGCTGACTTGCTGCCGGCAGCAGGCAAAGTGCTTTGGCAGTGGCTGCAGGTCCTTCAGGCTTCTTCTGACATCCTTCACATTCGTCCATGCCTTCCAAGCTGCTCCACTCGCTGGCTGTAATCTAAAATATTGAGATGATTAATGATTGCAAAAGGAAGGGGTGGGGTGGGGGTGGGGTTTGGGCATCGGGTATGGCTTACTGTGAGCAATAATGAGCGTGCAAACCAGACTACAACAAGACATTGTCCTCTTTCATCCAAGGCTCGAAGCCTATCTCGCCAAGGA